>OZ010690.1:12653862-12909209 GCA_963932265.1 Thymelicus lineola | reverse complement strand
TTGTGAAAGAATTATGAATCATTATCGAAAACACAGTACTCATTTGCGACTACCTATATTATAATTAAACAGTGTAATACGGCAGAACATTTTCCACCTCACTCTATTACTTAATTACTGCCGACCTGGTTTATACTAGCAGAAACTATGTACGTAATGTACCTGCAAATGGGATAATAACGTTTACCTGAAAGACAAAAGCAGTGGTATAATCCTCGTAACTTGAAATAATTTGAATACAATTGCAATTTATAACAGCAAAAGCTTTCATAAATATCTTAGTCTCGTCTGTTAAGTAGGCCACATTATTTTTTGTACAAAGACAATAACTGTGCCATTATTTCTGTCTAGATAATTGTTCTACTGAGGCGTGTTGGGCAATTATGACCCCTCAGTAGAAATAATTTATTAGGACAATAGAGACATTGTTTTCATGGAAGACCGCAAATAAACAGAAATGTCGCTCCCTCTTATCAATATTTTACGGTTCCTTTAATAGTACGCTTGATCACGATTACTTTTGCCACTAAAAACATATTATGGTATAATTTATCTGGTGATACATATTATGCAATCTGTTCCTAATAAATAGCGACATAGACGTATACTATTTTAATTTGGCGTGACGTTAATGTGACCAAAGATTATATTAATTTGCCAGCAATTAGTTATTTTAAACGCTTGTATTAATTTTGCTAATAGCATTGCATTAAGTTTAGTGAAATGGAAAATGGAATAGGATTGAGCTAATGATCAGTCGTAAAACTGTAATTTCGTTCGCTTTGGTATTTCGGTCGTTTGATGCTAGGGAAAAGAAAAAAAACATCCGCTATATCGATTTAGTGACGCATCACATACTTTAATAGTGGCATCTCATATAACATAGTACTAAATATACATACCTATTAGTTTGGAATCCCTTTTAGGATTTGTATGCATGAAGAAAATCAGAACCCTCCCTATCACACGTTATTGTGTCACGCTCTATTTAACTCTTCAAATGCGAATGTGACACACTTAACAAAATATTCTTTAGCCACTAAACATGTTGAAATGGAATCAGAACCTTTAATACGGAAAAATAATAAAAAATTAGCAAAACTACACTGAAAATTTTCGACATTTGATTTTTTAGTTTTTTGTCTAAATCAGATAACCAAAAATAAATGAGCAATCATACACATTAATGCAATAAACACCATTTAAGTTTCGAGGGAATAAATTGAAGAACAACAATCAACAGTATCCAAAGAGTTATAAAGATCAAAAATGGCGGTCGATGTATGTGCATCGATATACTGTATTTATTGCGTTAAAACGCTTGTTCTATTAATTGAGAGCGACCCTATAGTCCGCTTAATAATCGAATTGAGTCCGATCTGTGATGACGTAGCTGTTATTAAATTGTGTGCGGGATTGTCCTCGACACTGCCCTGCGGCAAACTCTGATGATATAAAATAAAAGAGCTGTCATATTGTTCATTTAGTAATTTGGTTTAATGTGGTAGTTAAATTTTTCAGTCTTTAGCAATCATCAATATCTACAAGTAAAAAAGGGAGACGGATAGAGACGGACGGTAGTCCAGGGAATTTCTTAACGGTATACATAACGGGTTACATAACGGTTAGCTTAACAACTGTTACCTTAAATTTAATTTGTTAGTCAAAGACCCCATTCTTGGTTTGCCAAAGGAAGAACTTGGCTGCCAAAGTCAAGAGGAGTTTGATTCCTGTACATTTATGTGACAGATAAATAAATTAATTGGTTTTTGTTGCTCAGTCGTCCATCATGCGTTATCAAAACCTAATACATTAAGTAAAAAAGTGCTATATATTCATTTTTAATATATCAGGTCAGGTCAGTATTAATTGTATAGGTCAGTGTTCTTCTATACTGATTGCCTTCAACCCATTATGGCCCACTAGTGAGCACGGGTCTCTCCTCTTGAGTAGGCCTAGAGCATACTCCACCACGCTACTCCAGTGCAGATTGATGGAGGGGTTAATGGCCAACTTGAGTGTTGGAAGCATTCATGCCGCCCGAGGGCCTCCAACATGGCTTAACGATTGTTATCTTACGATAACAACTGGGACCGACGGCTTTGCGTGCCCTCCGAAGCTCGGAAACGCTCAAAAATTTTTTGCCACTAGCGGTCACCCATCCAACTACCGACTGCGCCCGCTGTTGCTCAACTTTGTCGATCACTTATTTCGACGCAAGCCCGGCTATGAGCGCTTCTATAACAATATTTTAATGGTGTTTAAATGTAAATCATTGCCTTATAAGGAAACCTATAAAAAATGTGTCAGGTGTGAGGATTTACTTATAATATTGACGACCCGTGTGGCGCAATGGTTACCATGCCGGATCGCCGCGCCAAGGGTCCTGGGTTCGATTCCCAGCTAGGCAGAAATTTGAATGATGAGTTTGAATTTCTGTTCTCGGTCTGGGTGTGAGTGTCCTTGTCTTGTGTGTTGTCCATGGCACCCACGACACAGGGAATCCTAGTGTGGGGCTATGAGTGTGAAGCGTTATTTATTATTATTATTATTTATTAATATATAATCTAATTGAATAATAAAATGGGTTTTCTTCGTAAACTAACTTTTAACAACTCAAGTTGCCGCTACGTGTGAACTATTAAACAGCTTGTTTACATTGCAGTTACCAAGTTTATCGTAGAAACTTATCGATGAAAAGAACTTTCAGGTTGTAAGTATTAAGTACTAAAATCTATTCTATGAATTTATATGTACCTAATCTCACATAGTTTGTAAGTGTTATAAATAGGTGGCGCTTTTTGCTCGTATAAAGAAAATTCGTATAGGATGTACCGACGCGACAGGCCTATCCTATCCTTACTTTCGAAATCAATTTCAAGTTGTTTTATTTTGTAATTATTCATCATTCATATTTGAATTTAATGTTACAAATTTGAATTTACGTTCCTTTAAGCTCCAGTAAAATACATTTAAAAATGCGAAGTGGCTACTATCTTCATACTTGGGAGTATATTTTAAAATTATAAACCCGCAAATGTGCAGAATGTGCCCAGCATGGCAACACAGTTCAAGAGTGCGATCGGAACAGCATTAAGGTCGTAGCTCATCTAAACGACACCGCTCCCACCCAACCAAAGTAGGTATGAGAATTCAAATATAAACTTTAAATCGTGCTCTGTAGATGCAACTATTGAGTGGCAAGGTTGCGGTAAGCTTGCTTCCCGCGCGCAGGCTGCTAATTTTTGTTGTTACTGTAAAGTGCACCTACAGAGCACGATTTTAAGTCTATATTTGAATTCTCATACTTTGGTTGGGTGAGAGCGGTGTCGTGTAGATGAGCTACGACCTTTATATATAACTTGGCGCGGACATTTCTCAGTTTATTACGTTTTGCGGACTCCTAGCAAACTGTGTTGGCGATTTCATAAAAGTTTTTATGCTTACCGAGTCGGTATGTAGGGAGTGTTTCTCCAACATTTTACAATTTTTTAACCAGCCAAACATTTATATTCTCTTATATTTCAGCTGGACGTAAATTTCTTACAATCTTTTTAGTATCTCGGTCACGATTTGAGAAAAAATGGCATACGCAAAATATACGACAGTGGAACCAGAAATCGGTTATCGAATACTAATACGATATTGTAGCTTACATAAAGTTTATAAAACATATATTTGCCGTAAATTTTGAGTAAGTAGGTACATTAATTAATTTATCATACAAAAGTAGGGTAGTTAGCCCAGTTGTACGGAATCGACCTCGAGCTCAGATTCAAAATCCTAAAAAGAACGGACTTCTTGGCCCAACTTGTACCTATTGAAGAGAAAGCGTAATATGCTTGCGAATGTGAGATAGTCGCCAAATATGAGATATTTAGTTTTCGGCGAAACTGAGAGAATCAGCGAGAGAATGCTCAGTGAGAGAATGAGCTTCCTTCTGAGATATTCCCTGAGCGCTATGACATGGGGTTCTCAAAAAAGGTCTAAAAAGAGTTCTCCCTCAGGGCCGTAGTCATTACCATAGACGACGGTGAACCATCAGGTGGCCCGCCTGCTTTTTCGTCAGCCCTTCAGATTATAAACAAAGACTTACATAAGTACTAAGACCGGCTAAGGGCACGCCATTAGCCGAGAGCAGGAGGTCTCTTGGCGCCAACCGGCCCGTGCGCCATGCCGGCTGCGGAGGGTACAGCCTTCGTATCCGGACCAGGCCTCCGCCCCCGCAAACCGACATCCCCAGCCCTCTGCCGTCCTTCTCCACCACCACTGTGAATGTGTTCTCTGTAACAAGGAAATTGCTCTTGAGTTATATTATTTTTAGATGACAACCTATCTGGTATAATGCCATAATGGTTGTCATGCCGGACCGCCAAGGGTCTTTGGATTCAATTCCCATCGAGGCAGAAATTTGAATGTTGAGTTTTAATTACCGTTCTCGGTCTGGGTGTGTGTTTATTGTCTTTGTGTGTTGTCTATCCCTAGGGAATTCTAGGGAATCCCTGTGTCTTGGATGCCAGTGTCGTTAGTAGTAGGTACATCGTGTCTGTAGTGTATGACTATAAGCATGTAGTGTTATTTATTATTTATTTATTAGTTTTAATATAATATTATTTTTAGTTCACGACCCGTCTGGCGTAATGGTTATCATGCCGGACCGCCGCCGTGCCAAGGTTTCGGCGTTCTTGTTCTGGGTGCCTGTGCTGTTGTCCATAGCACCCACGAACAGGGTACCCTACTGTGGGGTAATGATGGTGTAGCGTTATTATTTAAAAAAACGTAGGTACAAAGTGTTATGGATTTCATAACGTTAATCCAATTCATTACAATCTTTCTAGTAAACCTCTCTATCTATTAGCGTAAAACTTAAAATAATTTGCATCATAGTCTTTGAATTTATCGCTTTTATAGGGATGGACACTTTGTTTAATATTATGTAGTATACGGTACATATAACTTGCCATAAAGTTATATCTATGAGCAAATGAAAGTTATTGCATGTACTTATCTGTTATGAGCGAGTTTAGTGGACCCTCCAGAGATCAGGTGTGTTTCCGTAGAGCGTAAAGCAAACGACAGGTAAGTACCCTTTGTTTGGCCATTATGAACATTGTTTGAGGTGTCCTTTTTGTATGGAAATGCTGGATAAATACATATCCATCTGCATGTTTACAGGTTGGCAAAAGTGTATCGTGGCAATGGATTTAGAAAATCAACCGGAGAATTTAGATGATAAATTATGGATTTTTATAATATCACTCCACGTTCATGATTTTATGTTTCGTTAGCTGTTTGTTGTTACGAAGTCCAATTGCATGAATGTAGTGTAAATATTGATAAAGGAAGCTTTTTATTCTAAACAAGATTTTAGAAAATGAGAGATTTGCAATCTATTTCTCCTATAGAGTCCCCTAATAACAAATTTTCTTAAAAATCTTTAATGTAGATATATCGATGAGTTACAATTTTAATAATATATACCTATTAGGAAATCGCCCTCGCTTCGCTTAGTGAAAAATGGTAACAAAATATATATAATATAGCCAATGTCACCCGGGGATAGTGTAGCTTCCCAACAGTGAAATAATTTTTCTAATTGGTTTGGTAGTTTCGGAGCCTATTCAATGCAAACAAACAATCAAATCTTTCCTCTATAATATTAGTATAGATATAGCTATATATAGATTAACATACCACATACCATCAAAACAATTGCGTTCAATTACAGTTATTTAGTTTAACAGAAGCCAAGAATCAGACAGCATTTTTCCATTTTATAGGCCAAGTTCAATCAATACTAAATAAATGGATGAGAGAGATGAAATTCTCCTATAATTAAATTTTAAATTATATTCGGAATATTAATATTACGATTCAATATTACGAAAGGGAAGACAAATGTCGATTCACGGTCAATTTAAGACCCTTTTTGGATAGTAACGGACGGGCGTTGGACATGAATTATACATTACCCAAGGGAGACGCAAAAACAATTTCGGCAATGATCTCATTCAATTCGAAGTTCCCACACAATTCTCGATATAGGAAATAATTTTAAAGCTATTTCTATTAGATATGCTTCCTTTGGAGTTCGCTCGTCCATTAATATTAACATAAAACATGTCACACCAAAAATATTTAATACCTAAATATTATACAAAAACTTTAAACGTTTTTGTTCGTTTCCTTTTACCAAAATCATCAATCATAACATATTAGGTATATTTTTTGTATATTTGTATAGCATATTAAAATAATGTCGAGTAAAATAAGTATGTATTATCTAAACAAAACTTCAACAGATTCTTTGCAAAAATAGGTAGGTACGTGTACGAGTACTTTAACTGTAAAGGTTTAAATTCAGTGAGGCGAGGGAACTCTTTCTATCCACGTCTAGGCAATACAATACGTCTTTCGGATCCATCCAAGCGCTTTACTTTATCCACGAGTCTCAACGCTCCACTTTGAAAGGACAACAGCTGAATGCACTAGTTGCCGATAGTTCCGATATTGCCAAAGTTAGTCTCTCACGAAATCGGTCCGACGGCTATGTTTAACAAGATTTATTGCATCACTTTGTCACTGAATATAAGTATTTTTAGGTACAAAGTTTCGGATCAGCAAGGCTATTCTGTTTTGTAACTCGACAGCGGAATCCGCGATAAGTTTCAAAATTGAAGTTAGAGTTCGAGAGTCACTTCACTTCGCAAGTGCTTACTAGATGATTAGAAAATGACATATTTATTTGTCATATTTTTAGTTGTTTGACGTTCGAGTTCGAGACTCACTTCACTTCGCAAGTGCGTAATAGATGATTAAGAATGACATATCAAGATTTCTGACTCGAACTTCAATTTTGAAACTTATCGCGGATTCCGCTGTCGAGTTACAAAACAGAATAGCCTTGCTGATAAAGGATATGATTAAGAAACTTAGTGAGCTTTTAACACGTTTATGGGAATCGTTTTAAGCCATTAGCGACGTAACCGTAGGGCATGGATCTTTTCTTAGAATAGTCTAAAGTACTCATTATAAGGAAGGATGAATCCTCATGTTACGACGAAAAGAGTATTAAATATAGACTGAAAGGGTTACAAAGGAAACAAAAATATGGCATTAGTGACTCAACGTTGATGAATTGTGAATTGTGCAATGTTTAAAGAACGATGTGGTCTAAATCGTACTTCAACCTGTTATTTAAATAACATTTAGTGTCCATTACAAACCACCCGAAGACTTTTGCCACGGCCTGAACTTTGCTATTTAAACATAGTGACTGAGCTGAGCAGCCATCGGAAACATCTTATTACGCTGCTAAAAGTTATATATTATATTATAACTTCTGACTGCACTCGGTGCTTAATTCTCTCAATTACAGGAGAAGACAACGTTTATTGCACAAACATGTTTATTGCAATAATCCTTTTACTTTCTATGGGTAGCTAGTCTAGAGCTCCTTGTTGAGGTTTTTGGTTCAGACATTATCGGCATGAAAATGCCATTACTACAAATCGTTTATATCTGCTAAATTGCTTTCAGCGTAGCGTCGCTAGCACACTGGCTGACAGATGAGATTTTGGGATAGGCTCCTCTTGTCACACTTTGGTAATTCATCTCCATCTACACTCAGCTACCGTTAGGAGGAGTGGCTTGCTCACAATACTGTTCCTCTTGGTTATGAAGGACAATATTGTGACTAACATTTACATGCCGTATATGTGACCTGAAATCCAATATTGTACTAATCTAGTTTTCGGTAGTTTGTTTGAGTTTAGCGATGGAGTTCAAGACTGCCGCTTACTCGCTGTATGAGTTAATAACCTTTACCGACCTGGCCACACATACGTTAAAGTGTATGTTAGAATTTATTACCCCTGTAACATAGATAGACTTATTTTTATCACACATTTATGTCGGCAAAAGTTGATGCAACAACGTCCAAAGTATGGAGCAAAATTTAAATCTAAATAAACATTTAATACGCTACAAGTCCTTGTCTTATTTCTTAAAATATTGGAGAGCCGCTTGTCCTAAAGCATAATCCAGGTCAGCATTCAAAAAAGAATTACTGTAAGAGAATAACAATAACCGAAAATGATATCAAAGTTGTAAATGTCGACAGAAAAAATAATTCCCAGATAAGTTTGAACCTCCGCACGATAAAAAGTAAATTGAAAGTCGAACATTTTCCAAGTTTAACTGTCCAACAAAATACAAACGTAAAACGTTGGTCTTTTGATTTTGATGATACTCGTATAATACTGGAAAACTAGGATATTGAAAGTAAAAAGTTGTTTGAACAGAGAAAATTCTTTTATTACTACTGAATGACACTATAGACCAGTGCCGATAATTTTTGAAACCAAAAAAATAATAATAGTAGGATGAAACCCATTGCAAAAGGAAGAGGATATAACAAAAATGAAAGGAAAAATAATTTACGGGCAATCTGAGGTCGGGAAGTGGGGGGAGGGGGGGTTTAAGGGTAAAAAAACGGTTTATCTCAATTTCCAGCAAAACTACAAGTCCTATGGAAAAAAGTTAAATGGCAAAGTTGAAGGTAATAAAAAGATCTACAACTTTTGCATTTACACTTTTTTACATAACCTTAAAATTTATGTAAAAAATTCAAATAAGCAAGTTTTTGGTTTCTTATTTTCATCTTTTACAAAAAATTTTTTCACGAAATTTTGAGAAAACTTACCTTTTTATGTCCCAAATTCACTGTAATTTATTTGATTTGAAATAATTATTTTTTCACCTTATTTTGACTTAATATCGAAAAAGCACCCTAATTTTCAATCGAAAACTCACCCGTCAAAATATTAGCTTTTTTCAAAAAGTTGGTGTGCTTTCTATTCGTTGAAATCTCTACTTTCCGATGGAATAAAAAGATATACACTACTATGGTAAATGTTTTCAGAAACGACAACCCACTCCCCCCACTTCCCGACCTCAGATCGCCCGTAAATGATTTTTCCTTTAATTTTTGTTATATTCTCTTCCTTTTGTAATGGGTTTCATCCTACTATTATTTTCTTTCACTTTTTACTGTTTTCAAAGGTATCGGCATTGGTCCACTAGTCATATAAAAAACATATTCGAATGTCGAATATTTAACTAAAGAGTTTCACATTTGAAAACTTCGTCATAAAATTTAATGTATGTTAATGTTGACCTGATTGCCAGTTTTCATTTCATATTGCTTTGTTTGGATTTCGTTAGTGGGTCTGCCAGATTCACCTGCATTGCCCTGTTTATTTGCGCTCCTACAATGCCCTGCTCTTTTATTAATAGTTCTTTTCATAATTTTTTAGCTTTAAGCGTAAACTCCTCGTTGAGAACTGAAATTTGTTTATAGAGCTTTTTAATATTGTTTTCGACCCCAGTAATTGATTGGAATGCAATACTTACGTAAAATAGTAAGGTTACAGGTGTTATTTTTAATCGAAACAACTAACAATTTGCAGTCCATTCATGTGAAATTGTCCATGTAGAATTACTCACTTACTCACGTCGAATTAATATAAGGCTTCTCTTGTCTATCACTAACCGTCACTAAGCCGCTTTATTGGACGGAGGGTGGAGATTTTTCTTCGCTATTTAAATACAATATAAATGTTACACATAAAAAGAATTGCACAATGTAATGTATTTTTTAATTATATTTAATGTCATATTATTAGTCCGTAAATGCTATTGTTTATTTTCCAGACATTCTTCCGATTTTAGGGAAACAAGATGATTTATATTTTCCACTTAAAGTTGCCTGAAATTTCCGCAATTTAAGTTAGAAACAAAGCTGTTTAGCATAAATTTATCATATT
Organism: Thymelicus lineola; assembly: GCA_963932265.1. Lineage (NCBI taxonomy): Eukaryota > Metazoa > Arthropoda > Insecta > Lepidoptera > Hesperiidae > Thymelicus > Thymelicus lineola. The sequence continues at coordinate 12,899,382 of OZ010690.1, read as the reverse complement.
ATTATTTAAGAAAATATTCGAGAGCCTGCTAGCGATGATGTTAACGAGTAAAAGTACCATCTTTTGGGCCAAAGTATCTAAAATACTGCTTTTACTTACTAGCCAATTAGAAAAGTATTATAGCTGGGTTTTCGAAATCCTTGCACTCTATGTATGTGTTCAATAGTATAAACTCTACACATTTGCAGGAATCTACTCTGTACATAGATATAACTACAGAATACACTGCCTGAAATTAAATAAACATAGACAAAGCATCGCCACTACGAGTATTCGCAGCTGAAATATTTCTCCAGCGGTAAAACTAAGTCAGAACTAACAAAAGCAATACGAGTTTCGAATAAAGCAGTACTGAGGTTTGATACGTGCAACTCGTGCAAGTCAGAATGCATGGGCAAGCGAGGAGTTTTTTTATTTTAATTCTCCTCATACAGATCTCTGCTATCTTGTTCATATAAAATTCTTAATGTATTTAAATTCTCTTGGAGATTTCTCTTATCTTGTGTAAAGTTAATAAGATAATGCTTCTATTTTAAAATTGTGACGTTAGGGGCAATTCCTTAAAGGCATAGATTCTTTTACGTTTTGGTTATACTTGCTGATAATGTATATCACATTAAAAGATATAAAAAAGCAAAGCAAAATCCCAACATTATCCCACTGCTGGGCTCCGGTTCTCCTCTCACAATGTGAGGGGTATATGTATAGGAAAACTATGGTCTATCACACTGGTTAAGTGCGAATCGGTAGAATTCACACACCTTTGAGAACTTTATGAAGCACTCTCCGGTGTGCAGGTTTTCTGTTTTCCTTCACCGAATAACAAACACCACATTAGCTAAACAAGAGTGGATACTTTTCCAAGCTATGTATGTGTATGTATGTAGCAGTACTAAAGTTTTACTCATTTAATCAATTGACGACGCGTGTGACGCAATAGTTACCATACCGGATCGCTGCGCCAAGGGTCCTGGGTTCGATTCCCAGCGAGGCGGAAATTTGAATGATGAGTTTTCTGTTCTTGGTCTGGGCGTTTGTCTATTGTCTTTGTGTGTTGTCCATGGCACCCACGACACAGGGAATCCTAGTGTGGGCTATGAGTGTGGATTAAAAATTAATAATAAAAGAGAACAATGCAAAGTAGCATATCGTTTGAGCGATAATTAAATAAATTTACGTGAGCGTGATGTATCAAACTAACTCGATATCTGGATTGATTGATAAATATTACATGTATCGACTATTCCTTAACTGTTTTTGATACTTTGTGTGAAAATTGTATTGTTATATTCGACTACAATTCTGTATACAGTTCAAAATGTCTATAAAATGTAAGGATTTTTATTTCCAGGCATCTATAAAATGGGTTGGGTACTTGGGTCTTTTAAGTTAAAATTGTATAATTATAATAGGGACACGTGTAATCGGATATAATGTTGTTGAACTAAGCCCTATGGGTGCTCGTGTCAAATGTGAAAGTATCAGGTGCCGTGTTAAAATAAAAAATATCCGGATGACCGAGCTTTCCTCGGTTTAGTATTGCTTAACAACGCCATCTGCTTTAGCTTTAGTGTAGCTACTCGCCAATAGATGTCAGGAAGAGTCTATTGTAGCCGTTTTTCATTGCCTGAAATCACGGATAAAACGACATTTTTTAAAAATGAATCCTAGCTAGATCGATTTATTGCCCCCGAAACCTCCTGCATACTAAATTTCATGAAAATCGTTGGAGCCGTTTCCGAGATTCAGAAAATATATACATATACAAGAATTGCTCATTTATGTTGAACGCACATATATCCGCATCGTCCGCAGCGGACGCTCCGTATGCGGATACCCTCGCACATATGTCCGGATTCGCCGTACGGATTTTTTAGTATTGCCAACAATTTTTGAAGTTTTTTCCAACCTGTAGTGAAAAACGGTTAAGACTGTTAAGATTGATTCAGCTTTGGAAAAATTGTTGTAGTAGCCTGCATATTGGCCGAAGAAAGTCAAATTCGAAAAAAAAAGAAGATTTTAGGTTCATAATATCAATTTGAAAAGGCAGTAAGTTGAACGGCAAATTCTATACGTTATTTCTCGGCTTGGTGGATGATGGTCAATGAACCTAGATAATTGAAAACTTTAATTTGTAACTTGAATTTGAGGGAAATTTAATTTCCATACACACACACACACGGTCCTTATTATTTTTTATTAGTTTTCGACTTTGTCTCATATTTCAATAACGTAGTTAGTTATCGCAGTTTGAGGAACACCATTCGGAATCTCGAATGTCCGAAAACAATTATGTATAGGTATAAACACGAAGGCGAGATCTCCTCACAGGATTCGTTTACTATGAAACGTTTCTCCTAATGCGTTGCCAAAGCAACGTGGCATGGCAACACTGAGTACCAGCACACGCCCTACGTATGACGTCATCCGCATTTTGGATACCTTCCGCATTTTCAGAAATGCGATGCGGACGATGCGGATGACAGATGCGTCGGTATATGTCATCCGCACCGTCCGTACGCATTTCTGAAAATGCGGAAGGTATTCGAAATACCGATAGTGTTGCCATGCCACGATGCTTTTGACAACGCATTAGGAGAAACGTTTCATAGTAAACGAATCCTGTGAGGAGATGTCGCCTTCGTATTTATGCCTATATATAATTGTTTTCGGACATTCGAGATTCCGAATGGTGTTCCTCAAACTGCGATAACTAACTACGTTATTGAAATATGAGACAAAGTCGAAAACTAAAAAGAAATAATGAGTATTATGTATTTTAATTTCCCTCAAATTAAAGTTACAAATTAAAGTTTTCAATTATCTAGGTTCATTGATCATCATCCACCAAGCCGGGAAATAACGTATAGTATTTGCCGTTCAACTAACTGCCTTTTCAAATTGATGTCATGAGCCCAGAATCTTCTTTTTTTCGAATTTCATTTTCTTCTTCCTCTTCCAATGCGCACGCTATTATAACAGTTTTTTCCATAGCTGCATCAGTCTTAATATTTTGCTTTTGCAATCTGAGAATCTGAGTCTGACAACTGTCAGTTGAATAAAGGAATATATTATTATGAAGTTTATGAAAATATGAAATAATATATATCGGTGCAGTCTAAAATAAGTTTGTAATAACCTATAAAATTAAGAAAAAGGGAACTGTCAAGAAGACAGACAGATTGAGAGTATCGTGAATCAAAGTAAACAACTAAATAACGTTGAATTGATAAAATCGGGTGTTATCAGGCAATAAACGGATAGTATCCTTGTGCCTGTCGAATTATGGGTTTTATTTAGTATCCAGGTAATCCTGACACATAAGTACGCCCACAGAGAGAGATCTATGTTCATAGTACTGAACTCAGATGATCTGAACATACGAATGAGTACCTCCACAGAGCCCTGTCCTATATATAGATTTAATGGCCAATACTTGACGATTGATAGCAAACTATACAATACAATACAAAAATCTTTATTTCATCTCATCCTCAAATTACATTCAGGTAACATTTTAAAATATGAATAAAAGGAAAAGATATATAAGTGCTAAGTAATCTGTGGGAGATCTGGTGTCTAAACTAAGCCTTGGCCTGTATCTTAGTACACAATACCTAAACTATACCTATACACGGAAATAAATTGACACAGAACTAGTGGGATTTTTTCCTACTAGTATTGTCAACAGGACTACTCAACAAGACGAGTGGGAATAAACGAATGACATCGCACCGTTTTTCACTAGAGGTTGGAAAAAACTGAAAAAATTGTTGGCAATACTAAAAAATCCGTACGGCGAATCCGGACATATGTGCGAGGGTATCCGCATACGGAGCGTCCGCTGCGGACGATGCGGATATATGTGCGTTCAGCTTTAAAGGTATTAGATAGATAAAATGATTTTACAAAAAACTGTGTGCTGGTTAAGTGCAATAACTGACTTCAGAAATATTTTAGTATGATGATGAACACTCAGGTATGTATGTAGGTAGCCTAAAAGAAAAGACGTATGTCGAGAGTAGGGTATCATGTCTACCAATAAATTGATGTAAAATGAAAACATTCCAGAAAATATCAATCCATCACAACTGCCGACTTTTAAAGTAATAATCTTGACAAGTGCGAGTTAAACTCGCTTGGAGAGGGTTCCGTGCATTTCCCCCCCGGGGGTTGCTCGCCTTGTCGTGGCGGGGGGGCTTGGTAACCGTGGACTGGTCACCCACGGTGAAGCCAAGAGGCAACCAGGGCCGGCCTGTTTGGGCTGCCGGCTGGCCCGAGGAGGGCGCTCCCAGCGGGCTGAACAAGTCCGCTGCGGACGCGCGCCGAGGTGGGACCGTGGAAGATAGGGTGCACCGTTCTCCCTATCTTCTGCGGCCGTGGAGGGATCGCAGGGGGAGAGGCGTGTTGGTATTACGGTGCGCCACTCTCCCTACCCCCTGCGAGCTGGCGGGGCCGTTCCGCCGAAACGGCATTGGTGGGGCCGCAGAGGAAGAGGCATGTCGGTATTACGGTGCGCCGCTTGCCCTATCCTCTGCGGCTGAGGTGTGGTCGGTGGAGGAACCACAGACCTGATCCTCCACCGGGTACCAGTCATCTGGTATCCATGGCCAGTAGCGGACTCAGGGGGAGTTTGCTGCAGTACTGGTGGAGGCCGGGGAGGGAGGCGCGCCTTGCCATCTGGTGCGCCCGTCGTGGAGGGCCTTCGGGCTTTCGCGATGGAGCCGCTTGTGTGCGGCTGCCGCTGGCGGGGTCGCGGATGTGTGCGAAAGCGTTCCCGTAACCCCGTCACAAGGCGGCGAGGAGGAAGATGGGGGGGGGGGGGTTTAGTGGGTATACCGTGGGTCTCATTAGCCTATACGGGAGTCCCACATAGCCGCTCGGGTGCCCCCTGCGCCCGAGTGGTATGCGTAATGCATTTTCCCCCCCGAAAAAAAAAAAAGGGTTCCGTGCATTTAAGTAGGTATTATGTATTTACAGTTATTTTTCTTTTTTATTTATTTTTGTCCTTTTTTAAGACCATAGACTTCTTATAGGTTTTCCTGTAATATATTTATGTAAGTTATAACTAAAGAACTATTTTCTATATTTTTTCTCAAAATTCTAGCTTCAGTAGTTACGGAGATAAGGGGGAATGGTCAATTTTCGTTCTTTCTTGAACAATTTTTAAAGTATCCATGTTAGAACTACAACAAAAATATATTTGAGATCCTTACAATAAGTCCTTTCATTTGACATGCACACGATACGGTTTGCAAAACAGTTCTTTTTTAATTTAGATTTCGTTAAAAAAATATTTCAAATTTCATTCGTTTTTTTATCTTTATACCATCGTCTTTGCGTCACAAAATAGCACATGAGTACCAAATTTCAACTCATTTGATCCGGCCGTTTCGGAGAAAATTAGCTGTGAAGGCCCAGACATACAAGTGGTCCTATAAGGGTTCTGTTTTTCGATAGTTATGCTTCCGACAGACGGACGGACGGACATGATGAAACTATAAGGGTTCCGATTTTACTTCGGCACCCTAATACACAACATATAAGTCCTATCTGTCCATGAACTTTAATAAAACGCATGGCCTCAAGCTGAGTGCTGAATGGTTGACCATTCTATTTTTAGATGTCGTTAATTGTGAGTGCGCTATTTTTATTACCTAAGCGTCCAGTTAACTAGAGCTCTCTAGCCTCTATGATCTAGCTAAAATTGATCAATCTACTTCGTATTACTATAAGTTCGAACCGAAGTGCTTTAAGCTGAGCTTAGCTCTGAGAAGGATGAGAGCTTTCTCCTTGGATATAGGACGCATTAATAATTAATCCTTCCCTATTCATCTACGATGAATATAAAGGGAATTGAACCTTGTTGGCATACCTACAAGTATCGCCAATTTGAAAAACTTTGTTTCAGCCAGGCTCCATACAAAAATGTTCAAGTTTTAGCATAAATGAAGCACAGGAATTAAATAAAGATCCTTCTAAATGCAACATTTTGTCTGCAATTTTTTTAAATCTACTATGTGTTGACGGATTAAAACTGTATTCATAAAAGCGCATGTGTTCCAAATTCTTCTACTATGTATCTCTGTAATAGGATTCGTGAAAGCTTTGCATTGGTATTGTGAAAATCATGTTCGTATGTTCTATTTATTTTACGCACTCTAACGGCAACGTTTGCGACTTACTACAAAGGTTTATATACGTGTTATGCCGATGAGAGAGTATAAGTAAGAAGGTGTTTTAGAAAAAAAGGTCGGGGTCTTCATTCCCACCGCATAATTGTTCATTCACCTATTGTGTGATACGGATCACCGCGTGATATCACAGCCCATCGTACGTAACAACGTCGTACTTATATCAGGCTATATTCGCTACATTTCCGTTTAAAAATACGGCAATTTTACTTTCTCTTTATAATAAGGTTTTCTAATTAAAATTTTCATTGCACCGCTTCCGAATTCACACGAAAATTATTGTACAGAAAAAGTGAGTGGCGAAAATATAAGATAAAGTTAGATTAAATATTTAGCGCAAGTTACAGGAAAGTTGTACTTGCCCCAAAGAACGACTTGAATCTTAAATGTCATTACACAAAGACATTGAAGACTGTATTCATGTCTACTGTGTAATTAATTTCTTAGCCAATAAAACTATAATTTATCTTACATGTCATTTACCTACTAGATGGGGACTGGTTACAACATGATAACTAATAAAAAAATCGATAAGCCTGGTCGGTGAACTTGAAAACATTCATTGTGAATAATATGCACATAATTATAATAGGGATGTTTACACTAATAATAAATTACTATAAATTTTTGTCTAAAATACTAGTGGTAACATTAAACTCACAGGTTATTCATGAATTACTTTAATATTATAATATTTACTACAAAAAACTAAATGTACGGTGACAGTAAATGTTTTTATCTACAAAAGAAGGTACTCATGTTACACCTAGCTCACTTAGTTTATAAACTAGATTTTTTTTAACTTGTTTTCGTCCTCCTGTAAAGTGTCGATTTTTCACTTGTATCACTTATCACAGGAGGCACAGAATTGAATCCTAAAATTAGTCAACATCCCTATTGTATAATTCAGATCAGTAACCAGTCGATCAATCCGTTTATTCCCACTTGTTCAATCCGACCTAAAGCACGATAGATACTCCAAACTTCTAGATTCTTATTATAATTATGTCTTAGAGCTGTGTTGTCGAAATGAAATGAAATGAAATGAAATGAAATGAAATGAAATGAAATGAAATGAAATGAAATAATCTTTATTCATGTAGGTATCACTGATACTCTTATGCACGTCATTTTTTTAATCTACCAGCTTTTCGGAAAGGTGCTTTGTCATGGAGGAGAAGAAAAGCCGTAAAGAAACTCCTCAGCACATCTTTTAAAAATAAAACTTATATCTATTACAAAAATAGGTATTCTTTAACCTGTGCAGAACTGGTTGCCTAGCTAGTCATTTCCAAGCATCCTTGTCATTTAAATATTCATTTATGCTATAGTAGCCCTTGCCTAAGAGCTGAGCCTTTACACGTTTCTTAAAAGATTGCACCGGTAAGTCATGTATTTGTTTTGGGACTTTATTATAAAATTTTATACCTAGTCCCATAAAAGAACGTTGCACTTTAGAAAGACGGTACGAAGAGGTAGCCAATTGATGCATCCTTCTTGTTTGACGATTTGAAAAATCACAATTTTGTTTATATGCAGTTATGTTATTCCGTATAAACACTAAATTATTATAAATATATTGGGAAGCTACTGTAAGTATACCTATTTGTTTAAATTTGACACGCAAGGACTCCCTTGATTTTAGTTTATAAATAGCTTTAATGGCTCTTTTCTGTAATACACCATGGAATTACGTACGTCATGGAATACGTCATGGAATACGTGTCACCATGGAATTGAACATTAAATCCTCTTCAATTTCCTGAAGTTTAATTCAGTACAACGACAAAGAAAATTCCTCGTAGTGCAAACGTAGACATCTAAAGAATGCTCTGCAATATCTTTAAAAAATGTATATCTTTCTGTGTTGCAGTGTAGACTTCTGGAGTAATGTGAGCAAATAAATACCATTTTCTTATAAAGACGCCAAGACGAGGAAAGCAGCGCGAACTAAATTATTCACTGAGTTGTAGCAACTAAGATTCTCGAGGCAAAGATATAGAACAATATAAATTTTATCTGGGATACTAATTAGGCGACGCGTAACGAATTTTTCCGACGGACCGTCTATGGATATCGCGTATCCCGTGGAAAATGACGGAATTCCGGACTTAAAATTTCACGCTCATTTAAAATCTTCTGACCTACTTTTAACACGAGGGGGCGTCTCTCAATGTAAACCACATTAACGGTTTAATATGAAGAGTAAATTATAATAATTTCTTTGTAGATCAAGAATTTTGTAATTTTGCATTATACGGCAAATGAGCTGACGATCCACCTGATAGTAAGTGGCTATTGACGCCCATGGACATCAGTAACACCAAAGGCATCACTGGTGCGTTGTCGGCCAAGACAGAGAGAGAAAAGAAATAAAACGGAACGGAACGGAAAACGACGAGATTTAGTCGTCTTTTACGACACCGTCGTGGGATTGGGGTAAGTATTTTAAGCCGCCCCAATACGGCAAAAACACTACCAACTTAACAAAGGTTAATAGATAGAAGGTAGAGGTACTTACTATTCCAAAAGCCTTTATTGGTATTCCCAAAGGAATATAGGTACCTAACTAACGATTAGGTATGAGTCTAAGAAAATTATTGCCAAACAACCCCTAATTAGGGAAGGTACCTCTCTTTGTTGGATTTTGGGCGAACATAATTAGATTTATTTAAACGACGTAGTTATTGACCTAAAACGTAGAATAAATACTCTTCAACTTGGCATTTATTCCGCGGTTTTCGTGAACCCCAAACTAAAGGTTAAAGGTTAAATTTGTTTGTTTAGTAATTTAAATCTATGCTAGCCAAGTATTTTTGGAAATTTGAAAATTACTTTAGGAATATAAATAGTAACGAAAGGGTGTGAATTATTGCAACAAGATGTTCGCAAGATACAATTATTTTATTTCAATATTAAAAGAAGAATGAAGATTTTGACGAACGCGGACATTGAAGTTACAGTAACTTAAAAAAAATCTTTTGCAGCCATAAAACAATAATATTTTTATTAAACAACCCAAATAAAGAGTTACAAATAAAACAGTATTGTTGAGTAAAATTTATTACAGAAACGTGGATACCTTTTATACCTGGAAAATATATTTTCTAACTGTTAACGAGATTTTAATTATATCCGAAAATTTTGCTATTATACAAGTCGCGTGGCCCTATATCACTGATATGCCTAACAATTTATTTATTTATTTAACACTATTGTTTGTACACCATACAATAATAATAATTTATTTACTTTTACTTATAAGGGACTAAGATTTGAGAAGCTTAAATTTTTTATGTATTTCCTCTTGTATTATTTTATCGGTTTTTAAAATAGTCTATCTAGTTGTAAATGTATTTGTTCATCTGTTCTATTTAGCTAACCTTTAGAATTCCTAACTATGGTGGTTTTTAAATTCAAGACAAAGCATAAGCCCTCAATTTCTTGGAACTCCGTATTTTAGTATTCTGCGACAGATTTGGAAGTAAACACCGGCTCTGTATTGATCGTGAATTCGTTACACAAACTAGCGTCACTCCCCTTGACGGAGTCGTACGATTCTTCACTGGTATCAAAGAAAAACCAGGAAATGTCAGAATTTTTTTAAAAATAGGCTTTCCTTACGAAGATTTTAATATTGCTTAGGAGTAGCCTTATTACGAAACTTAAAGAAACGAAGAAAAACCTGTTCAGGAACCTTAATAAAATGTTGAATAACGACTAAACAACTTGATACAGCTTCAGGTATTCTTAGTAAAAGTTGTTCAGATAATTAGATAGCTTATGCTGGCCATACACGATAAGTAAACTTTCAGTAAGATTTAGTAATCTTGACGGTGTATGCTCACGGTATGGCTATCTGGCCATATAGCTATTTCATGCAAACTGGATGCTGCATCAAGTCAAACTGCAAACTTGACAAGTACACTTGATCGTGTATGGCCAGCTTTAGCTAGCCAAGCTGCGCCCAGCCTGATAATAGATACTACAACATAGGCATCCATAACTTGGGCAAGCCATCACTGTATTATGCTCGATGATTCAGTGCATAATCATTATACATCTTCTGCCTAAGTCATAAATATCATCAAAATATAAATCTTCTTATTCGTCAAAATTAGGAACGAATTCCATCATAGATTTTTAAAACGCTGAAATCGAGAAGCTTCATGCTTCGGTCTAAAACCGTCGTTTGCGAGCCAAACTTTTTTAATTGCCGAAAGGTAAATTCTTGAAGCTAAACGAATTTTTGCTCTTATAGCGCTTTTACGATAGTGGACGTCGTCTTTTGATTGGCCGGATGAAAAGAGATTGTTCAAATTGTTACTGGAGCTGGTTGTATCTCCGGGACAATTTTTAAGACCTGGTGAAAACCTTGAAGAAACAAATTTAATGAAAGAAAATTCTGAGGGCAGATTTTGCCGATTCTCCGCCATGTATTTCCACTGTCCATCAACGCTATAGATCTTTTTAAACTGACCCAAATGAACAACTGAGTCAGCTGCCATCCGTAAAAGCTGGAGTATCACAAATACGACCCCACAGCTCCAGCCGAATACTTGGATGTCTTTACGTGACATTTTTCCTCCGTATAACGCATGCTAATATCTTTAACAAGAGCTTATTAGATCACAAAATAACACGAGCGCGAAAATTCATACGTTTTGTTACTAAAGGATTCATGAAATCGTTCCATCCTCAAACTCAAACGAGAATTTGAGGAACTCATGACGCGCTGTTTACCTAAGGGGTAATTTCCGCATGTCTATTTACCAAAATTCTGCGTATTATAATATTTATAATACATACACATGAACGGCTATATACTCTGTTTTTTTACAAGTCCTATTAAACAAACTTACAGTCTTTTTATCGTTATTTGTAATTTAAAAATAAGGCAGATACAAAATGATAATAATTTAAAGATGAATAAACATTATACGCGAAAACTAATTTCTGTTTCCCATTATTATTTTTTTTAATTAAATTAATATTTCCATATAAAGTAGTGCGAATTTGTGAACCAAATAAGTCTCTTCTAAAAAAATGGAGTACGGTTATCTAAAGTAGTCCATTTGGTACCCAATGAAGTTGCTCTTCAAGGGTCGTTATGTTACGTATGTCGTAGTCAATTACGCGCCATTTATGTGATTTACATTTTCATCAATATACGAATACCATTATTACCTACTATTATCATTTCTCCGTGGGGTCCACCTGGATAGTTTCCACCTTCTTGCTTGAGTCAGCTGCCAAACTTTCCAACTTATTTTTTGTTATCAGTTTCTGGAAAAATATGTACCAGTTGTGAGCATCCATGCCACCCACAACACAAGACACATGGCAAGTAATGCGGTCCTAGTCCTTCAAGAAGCGGGTCTATCGTCATCTTCTTGGCCGGCAACGCGTTGATGACGCCCCTGGTGTCGCTAATGTCCATGGGCGGCGGTGATCACTTACCATCAGGTGACCCGTCTGCTCGTTTGCCTGCTCAAAGCATAAAAAAAAGTAATGCGGGTTACGTGCGACGGTTTGTTTATTTATGTACATATAGATGTACAGATATACAATACAATACAATAGTGCAGCAAGAATAATACCTTGAGAACTTATAAGAAAAGTTATAGTACCCGAGTCGGATATCGTGTTCAAAACCGTCTACGGTAAGCATTGCGTAACGTTACACTATACCTGCTGGTACTGATACAATGAGGTATATTATTGTACGTACAGTATGTTTTTATTAAGTCGCATTTTATCTTAATAACAAAACTAGGTGTATTTGCATTAACTTCGAAATTGCAGTCAACTTTAAAGATAATAAGCCGCTGCGCCGCTTGCCGATCTACGCGCAATAAACGAGCGTAGCTACTGAAATATCAGTGGACGTGAATACCTACCACTTACTGCGCCATTTTCTGGGTGCGACCTTTTTCCGTCATTTTGGTAGCTGCAACTCCGAACTCAATCAAACAAACTTTATTTATTATAATCTTACCGTAGAATTTTAACCGTGTTGCTAGTCTTATGACGGAATAAACGTTTCTTTCTTTCTTTCTATTATCGCCAGTGATATAGTAAGTTAAAGCTACTATGGGTAGTGTAGGGTGCTAGCCTGGAGTATGTTTATTCTGTTTTAAAATTGACAGCCGTATATTTATTATTTAGTTTAATTTGTTAAACAATTAACAAAGTAATAAATAGCGGAGGCATCGGCATCGGTAAGTAAGTTGTTGCTTCGAAAATAACTGGATTATAAATTAAAAAACAAAATCAGAGTTACATACAAGAAAATATCCTCAGAAAATATGACTGAATACAATTGCATGTTTATAGTGAATATTTTATTCATGAACATTTTTTTAGAAACGAGCTTATGGCGCAGCTCATATTGACATTTTATTTGCAGCCAAAACTGAGGGGAATCGCCTGAAATTCAGTTCAATATTGAATATGTTCCATTCAATAACGTAACTGCAGTATAACCTGTGGTATAACTTAAACTTTAGGTCTTAGGTGTTCAACTCGAATAGGAGCAAACTCTCTTCCAACTTTACGCTTAAGTGTAGTACTAAGAGTAAGTACACTTGTTAACATATCGGAGCATTTTATGATTTAGAAGTCTGGCGTGCAAAGAAAATGACAGTTCGTTTTATCGATTTATTTTTGGAAATTAATTTAGGGACATATTAATTTATTAAATAAATGGATAAAAAAACTTATAATTAATAATGTAAGCAAGAAACCGAAAAAGGTTAATCAACTTTATAAAAGCTGCTATTATTTGTGACAATACAACAATGGTATGTACAGTAGCACTCAGCCCATGAAGAACAAGCAAAAGCTTTTTCGTGTAGTTATCAAGTACTATCAAAAACACATCCATCATTAAATAATTTTATATTGTTGATAAAGAACCTTATTTAATAGAAACAGTAATAGTTCAAAGTATTTTTAAGGACTTTGAATTTGAGGAACCTCTTTAGAGGCAGGTATAAATATAATTACCAAAGAAAAATTATATTTTCTTACAATATGTCAAATACAATCAAATTACCTCATCACCAGCGGTATGCCAACAAAAGAAGGTCGTGGTAGACAAACCTTCATTAACTAGACCTCCAGCAGACTAATAGAAATATGTACATTCCATACCTCGTTTCCATGTGTTTAGAGCGAGGGTCAGCTAATCAGTTTGTTATAATATAAAGCTTAAAGATTTAACAGTTAACCGCTGCAAAGCCTATACGGGTTACTGAGTGAAGTTGAAGTTAAATTGGTGCAACGCAGGACAACAGTCAAAACCATCACGGCGCCATTGACTGACGCCACGTGACGGAACAGTTGGTAGACTCCCTTTTCGATGTGTACATTTTGATGATTGTTGTGTATTGCCCAAAAAGAGACACTTAAATCTCTATATATCATGGATTCAGAAGGTTCAAGACCGATCAGAGTGGCGCAAGTTAGGGGAGGCCTATGTCCAGCAGTGGACTTCCAAGGGCTGATGGATAGATGGATGAAGATGGATGATGAAATCCACATAATCATTTAAAAAACAGTTAGATTTGATTCGATTCGATTAGATTCATCACCACCACCAATTTAGGAAACCGGGTTCAAAACCATTAATACTACATTCTCGAGTTTCCACCGGGTAAATGACAATCACCAACACAGTTAACGTTAAAACAAACAAGTGGTTTGCAAACAAAGAGAACGCCGTTAACGTTAATGCAGTGTCGATCAAATTCTGACGGAGGATCTGTGGCGAGGAGGTCGGTGGCGTCGTGCCAGCGTGAATTAATGATTACCCACAATTCTAGGAAACATTAAACCTGCGATAAGTACTATAAAGCGGATTTGCATTACAGCTCCCAGCAAAATTATTTTGATTCGAAATAATCGAGTGACACTCAATTTTATAAGCGTAACGTAGCCACTCGTAGTAAATTAAAAAATACAACGGAGGACTCAAAACTTTCACTACGCGGTATGCCAAACTGTCGGTAAAATAAAAATAATATTTGTTTTAGCTACAGTTGCATAGTTTCACAGTACTATACAGAATCAGTATATAAGCTTTAATTGTCAAAGTTTTAATTTACTCGGCGTGAATAGATGAAACACATGGCTTTGAAATGTGAAAAAGTCTACAAAAGGTTGTTCTATGTTATTGTTATAGAAGTTATATCATGTTTGGGATATTATTATGTTTGAGATTAGTTAAACATTCATTTCCTAAAGTACCTCAGTAACTAAATAACTCAATTATTTCAGAATAGTTAGAATTTCTACTTCGTTTCAATTGCAATTCACGGAATTAACTAGCACAAGGTGCATATAAAGTAGCTTTGATGAAGTTTCAATTAAATAATAGGAGATTGATAGTCGAGAATCAGAATCGTGGCAACATGCCAGAGGTAATTAACTATTTCATTCACACTTTTCAATTAACTGGTTTCCATTTAGTTTCTACTTAACTACTGCTGCGAGCAACACAAGGGTTAACATAGCCGAAAGTACAGAATTGCTCAAGTTGCTCAAATAAATTAAATATCCAGATTTATATTTTTGGGTCTTTTGCAAACGTATGACCCTGCAATCAAACAAAGAGTTCGACTCAGCTTGTAGACAAAACATTTTTAGGAAACAACTTATTTGTAGTCAGATCTTGAGTTCTCGAAAAAATTGATATGATGCACGCCACCCGCATGTCTTATCGTGTTTTTTACTAGATGCTATTTCAAGAAATTGAAACTGAGATGACTGTGAGATGTGAAAAATAAATAAAAATCCTACACATTATTTTAATAGCAAAGGCGTTGCGAAATATCTGAACCTCGACGTGTTCAGAATACAAAATCACGCTCCTATTTATTTGATAGGACAATGCAATCCCGTGAGCGATGGCCTTAATGCATAACTGAACAACTATACTTTTCAGTAAAACACTCGTAAAACTGTAAGTCTTGATTTATGAATACAAGCAGACAAAAAAGTTCCTCCATTTGGTAAGCAATTTACATAATAGCGAGATCGGACGCAGTGTTCACTAAATACTAGGTACTCGTATGAACGTGATCCATTTGTATCAACGGATTAATATCAACGTTTACATGCTTCGCGATAACTCTTATGATTCGTTTTTATAAATAGTACCGTCATTTCAGAATCAATCAACTATGTATTACTTTTTAATTAAGCGTTTCAATACAAATTTACTCAATTTTATCGGCAGGAGTACGTTTACGCAGTGTAATGAAATGGAAACATATTAATACAATCGCTACAAAATACATTTTATAGTATATGTCATTAAGAGAAACAAGAATAATTATATCTGATTTAGTTTTCATATCATTATCATACCAAAATTTGTATTGTTATTATTTAACATAATTTTATAGTAACTTTTTTCAAATTCACAAAATAAAAAAGGGTATTAGGTAATATTTGCGAGGTGCAACTATTTGTGAGGTGTATCTATCTAACATAAGTATGACGAATGTTATATGAATTTGATTCGCGTTTTTTCTCTATATTACGAAGGACCTACAATATTTATCTGAGTATCTGACGTAGCCGCTTCTGTAAATGTTTTTAATACTTAACAGAAACAGCGACGTGGGATACAGAAACAATATTCTAAGCACCTTTTGATAACAAAGGTTAAATAAAATCAAAATGCAAAGAATCAGCTTCGTATATTCTTCGTATGTTCGTATATCCTACATATCCCTCATATCTATACTCATATAAAGTGATATGAGTATAGATATGAGGGATATGTAGGATATGTTACATCTTGATGAGGGTCGAACCCATTCGCGTCAGCGGAAGTAATGAACCTACTTTGTTCAAGATTTTAGGATTTAATTGTAACCGCGGCTCGGGTTATCTTTTTGGCACGCCTTTTATGGAAACACTGCGTATGGCAGGCACTAATGTATAAATAATTTTGCAGTGTAAGACAAGATGTACTTATAATATGTAAAATCATTCCGATAGGGCAGGTAAATTGATGGTAGCTATGATGGGAAGTGGACGCTTCAATGGATATAACTACAGAACGACTAGCGATGCTTTGAAGATTGAGAAAGAAACAATTGAATTGGTTTTTAAAGGAACTGTGGAATTGGTTCCGCATGGCTGAGAGCGTTATACAAGACACTTACCATACCGTAGACATAAGAAAGCTAATAGATTTTACAAATAGGACATTTTGAGAATAGGACATTATGAGAATAGGACATTATGAGAATAGGACATTTTGAGAATAGGACATTATGAGAATAGGACATTATGAGAATAGGACATTATGAGAATAGGACATTATGAGAATAGGACATTATGAGAATAGGACATTCTGAGAATAGGACATTTTGAGAATAGGACATTCTGAGAATAGGATATTTTGCGAATAGGACATTCTGCGAAAAGCACCTTTTGCGTCCGCTGTACATTTCGCGAATATGACATTTTGCGCCTAAACCAACTATACATGTAAGATGGAGTCGAAAAAAACCTGGTTTCGCGATATTCCTACTTGCGTATTAGCCGGTTACGAAAAATCCGAAGCTGGACAAAACACAAGTAACACTGGTAGAATGAATAGTAAGCGCTTACTTTCTTTTACAACGATTTTGTATAAATCGCATGTAGCATGAAATCTTCAAGCGCCATCGGTAGCATTGTCAAGGTTCACTGGCGCTCGTCCCTCGCGTTAGCATTTTCCCGGTAAAAGTAAACAACTAAGCGAGGGAGAATTTTAAAAAGGCTGAGCATAATAGAAGAGGTTTGCTTATTGCTCGCTCTTTGCATAAATTATTCAGTTATGTGTTTCGAAGTGTCTCATACTTCTCTTCGTGTAAATAACGCCGTAATTGTACACCCGTGTCGCTTCTTATCTCGACTTACCCGTCTGTTTTGCTTAGGTGATATTTATTTTGCAACCTACTCACGCAGATAGTTAGTAATATTATAAAACTATTGAGTCTGGCAGATGTTCTGCAATGGATTTGAATATAATATGATATGGTTTTCTCAATCAATATCAGTATGAGTATGGTTTCGATGAAATTAATAATACATGGGTGAAATTGGTCCGTAATTAGACGAATTCTAACAGACTCACCAATGATTATTATTAGGTACGCAATAATATTTTAAAAGGGTTCGGTATAAAAGCGATAGAAAGTTGACGACCGGGAAGTTTGGTTCAAAGCGACTAAAAGAAAAGGACTAGAAAAGAGTCCTATATTGCAAGAAAATAAAGTTACAGAATTTTAATATTCGATTTCAAATCCCAAGCTCGTAAAATATGAATAAAGATAAGGCCACGGAATAAATCTCCTAAAATAAATGTTGTGTGTAAGGGTTCCATCAGTGAACTAACCAATCAGTGAGCTGAACAGTAGAAGACGTTACAAGTTATTGAGAGTTCGCCTAATTCTACACGGTTCGGTAAATTAATTTCAACTTGATACCTCCACGTGTTTTTGAGAAAAATAACCTTGACACATAGACTAACAGATGGACTACAAAGTGATGATAAATGGCCCGTCTTTTCTATGCGGTACGGAAATATAAAAATAGATAATACCAGGTTTAAGTCACTAGTAAATTTCGTCTACTAAAACGCCGTACACACTTGAAATCTGAGTTGGCAGAATCTCCACTTAGGTAGAGTAATTGAAACAAGCGCTAACTATATCAAACTTAAATGCAACTGCAAATATTCAACATGGAATATTAAACCGGCATAAAGTTGCTTTCACAAACGTGCCTTAACAGGATTTTCAAAACATGCCGTTGGAAACTTTTCAGCACCCGCAATTCCCATCCTCACTGATACATTGTGACATTTGTGAGTTTTGTTACTCAATAAGCTTATAACTTTATGTTCCTTTGGTACAAATAAACAAAAAATATTATTACCTTCACTTTGCTTTGGGATCTATTTGGTTATGCTTGACTATCGAAAAAAATGTTTCGACGGAATTCTTTCTGACATTTTTTTTGTGAACTTGAAAAAACAAATAATGTAAGCTTTCTACAAATCAGTGAAAATGACATAAATCGGTAAGCCCATGTTTAGATTTGCAGGAATAAAATTATTGTTGAAATAATAAAAAAATATTTTTGTCAGATCTATTTCGTAAATAGTCCCAATAATAGTTTGCTCAAATATCTAGGTGCACTTTCAAAACACAATCACGGAAATAAGCCCAGAATTAAAAACTTATCATATCCTAATCATATCCTTATTAAGCATGGCTTCCTCCATTTTTGACGAAATTTGAAAAAATATTATCCTACTTACTAAGAGTAAGTAAGGAATGCATTGTATAAATGTTTCTAGTACCTAATAAGATTACTCCAATGAAATTATTTTCAACATAAGTAAAATACTCGTATTTAATATGAAGCTAAACGCAAAAGTACGACAGAGTTCATTTAGAGCAGATGTATATTTAAAAATGCATTTAGCGAGCATAGTTAAATTGAGAACGCTAACTTTTCACTAAACTTTAGAGTGGTGTCTCATGGATAAAAGATATTTTTTCTATATATTCAACAGGTTCAGGGTATTTTTATTCAAACTTTCATACTAAAATTTTTATATAATACTATGTATTACGGGCTTTCATGTCTGAAGAAATACACACCATAGATAGCTGATGTTTTATCAACAAATGAATTCAATATGTACAACTATATGTTCTTACTTTTTTGAGACTCTTTACACAATATTTCCAATAAATTCACCACTTATTGCATTTTAAGAAATTTCAGATTGACTGATACGAATACTCTGAAAGTTACTGGTGCAATATTAGGTACAAATTAGAAACCAGTGGCCTTATAAGAAATCCGTTTTATCGAATCTAAGAACACATTAAAAACTTTTATATACTTACTACCAGTATATACAAGGCAAAGTAGAAGGCACCAGGCCGCGCGGAAGGTCACCTATGCGATGGACCGACCAGGTTAAGTCGGCAGTTGGCGGTCATTAACATGAGTGTACCAGACTCAATACCAAACGAGACAAGTGGCGATTGCTCGTGAGGCGCATAACATCTGCTCTTAGTAATGACACTATCTGACGGCTACGACCGCTCTGATAAGAGCGATACGACATAGAAGAAGAAGTACCAGTATATAACTATACTTGTTTATGTTTAAGTAAATTAAAGTTTTGAAATTCATGAAAAACAAACAAACAATCAGCAGGAACCGAGTCTATGTTAATTAAATGAAGAAGGTTCCAATAGTACGTATTTAGTTACAAACGTTACCTGATTAAAGAACTTTGCTGTTAATTCTGTAGAAACATTAGAAGAAATTACGTTCACTCCGTAATTGGATATAAACGTTCGTCTGTGTTCACCTGAGTTGCTTGTGAATACAATCCTCTAGATTACTGGCGAAGAACAACTATAAGTAGCATAGAGATGGCTTACTGCGATTTAAGTTCCGTACAAACAATGAAATAACGTAATGCTTAGGACAATTATCATGTTTTTATTACCCGACTGCCAAATAAGGGTTATGATTTTCGCGCATATCATGTATGTATATCGTTCTTGTATGCGTATCTTGTTCCTTATATCTTCCAAACTTTAAAAATGAAGATATCTTTCGATACATCTTGACTGTTCAAATGTTCTTAGATAAGTGAAATTAGAAAAAAAACAAATATGGTGGCTGTAAGATGCCATTCTTTGAAGTATCAAAAAAATAATAAATCGAATTCTATACTAGTTACAAACTTTTATTTAACTTGCTGTGTTCGTTTGCTGGTTAGCACTTAGCATGTATGAGTCAAGACTTGCCAGATAGTTCCTCTTATCCTTCGGAACTGAAATTGTATATGTTCTGGTTACAATCCCGGCGGGGCAGTGGGTGCTAAGAATCGCCGGCAGAGATCGGGCTACCAATCTAAACAACGACTTCTGCACCTGGCAACATACAACACCAGGACACTGAGGACCGACGACAAGGTGAAAGAGCTGGAAGAAGAGATAGACAAGTTAAACTGGAGTATCGTGGGTTTATCTGAAGTCCGAAGACAGGGGGAGGACACGATAATACTCAAATCCGGGAACTTGTTCTATCACCGGGAGGGCGAACACCTGTCCCAGGGTGGTGTCGGGTTTCTCGTCCACAAGACCCTCGTCAACAACATTGTGCGAGTCGGGAGCGTGTCGGCCAGGGTAGCGTACCTTACACTCAGAATATCCAAACGATATTCGTTGAAGGTTGTACAGGTATATGCGCCGACTTCGACACATCCCGACGATGAGGTAGAGGTTATGTATGAGGATATCAGGAGAGCCATACATACCTCTAAAACTCATTTCACAGTTGTGATAGGGGACTTTAACGCGAGACTGGGCACGCGAAATGGCGCCGAGAGGAAAGTGGGTCCCTTCGGAATAGGACGACGGAACCACCGAGGACACTTGCTGGCTAACTTTTTGGAGAAGGAAGATCTCTTTATGAT
The DNA here is from genome assembly GCA_963932265.1 of Thymelicus lineola. Classification (NCBI taxonomy): domain Eukaryota; kingdom Metazoa; phylum Arthropoda; class Insecta; order Lepidoptera; family Hesperiidae; genus Thymelicus; species Thymelicus lineola. The sequence goes on along the minus strand of OZ010690.1, from coordinate 12,878,676 downwards.
GAACTCCTTCTTCAAGAAGAAGCCTCAACGCAGGTGGACTTGGATAAGTCCTGATGGTTCCACAAAAAGCGAGATAGACTTCATTCTGGCAGACAAACGGCACATATTTAATGATGTCTCTGTGATCAGCAGGTTCAAAACCGGAAGCGATCACCGTCTTGTAAGAGGCACATTAAATATCGATGTGAAGCTGGAACGGTCACGCCTGATGAAGTCTACGCTTCGCCCAACACCTGTCCAAATCCAGGGATCCGAAAACTTTCAACTTGAGCTGCAAAATCGTTTTGCGTGCCTAGAATCATGCACGTCGGTGGACGAGTTTAAAAACAGGATGGTAGCAACTGTCCACGAGGTAGGGTCGAAGTATTTTAAGACCCACTCCAGTGGTAGATCTCAAGTTCTCTCAGAACAAACTCTCGGTCTTATGAGGGATCGACGAGAACTATGTGTGCAGTCTCCAACCTCTATGGCGGAATACTGACGGCTCAATGAACTGATCTCCAAGTGCAGGCGACGCGATTTGCGCAAACACAACGCAAATCGTGTAAAAAACACAATAGAGCGAAACCAGGGCTCCAAAGTGTTCGCGAGAGATCTGTCTATTGGGCAAAGTCAGCTTACGAGGTTGAAGACCGAGTCCGGCACCATAGTTACGTCGAAACCTGAAGTTCTGAGAGAAACTGAGAGGTACTACGGACGGTTGTATACCTCCTCTCAAGCTCCACCTCCCAGTGTGGAGAGCGACACGAGAGCTAAATTAACCCGACACTACACAGAGGATATCCCGGACGTCAGCCTGTATGAGATTAGAGAGGCTCTCAAACAGCTTAAAAACCACAAGGCACCGGGAGATGACGGTATCACCGCCGAGCTGCTAAGAGCTGGGGGGAAACCCTCCTAGTGGCGCTCCAAAAACTGTTTGATACCGTCATCCATACTGGAACTACCCCGGAAGCGTGGAGCAGAAGTATGGTGACTCTGTTTTTCAAAAAGGGCGATAAAGCCCTTTTGAAGAACTACAGGCCAATCGCGCTTCTTAGCCACGTTTATAAGCTGTTTTCGAGGGTGCTCACAAATCGCTTTGCACGCAGGCTTGACGACTTCCAGCCTCCCGAACAAGCAGGATTCCTAAAGGCTACAGCACCATAGACCACATACACACACTGCGGCAGATTATACAGAAGACCGAGGAGTATAATCTGCCGTTATGTGTCGCCTATGTGGACTATGAGAAAGCCTTTGATTCTATCGAGACCTGGGCAGTACTAAATTCTCTTCAGCGGTGCCGGATCGACTACCGGTATATCGAGGTGTTGAAGTATTTGTACTCATCAGCCACCATGTCCGTCAAAGTACACGACACAGCCACGAACCCCATCCAATTGCAGAGAGGTGTCAGGCAAGGGGACGTTATATCCCCAAAACTGTTCACCGCTGCATTGGAAGATGTGTTCAAGCTGATGGAGTGGAAACGACGTGGCATTAACATCAATGGCGAATACATCACACACCTGCGATATGCCGATGATATAGTCATCCTGGCAGGATCCCTGGAGGAACTAGGTACAATGCTCGGGGACTTGAACAGCGCCTCACAACGGGTGGGTCTTAAGATGAACATGGACAAGACGAAAATCATGTCGAATGTCCATGTTACACCCGTACCGGTTGTTGTTGACGGCGCCGCTCTCGAAGTTGTAGACGAATACAATTACCTGGGACAAGTGATCCAGATGGGTAAGTCCAACTTCGAGAAAGAAGTCACTCGTAGAATCCAACTCGGATGGGCTGCGTTCGGGAAACTGCGTCATATCTTGTCGTCCAAAACACTACCTCGGTGCCTGAAGTCGAAGGTGTTCGAGCAGTGTGTGTTGCCAGTGATGACATACGGATCCGAGACGTGGTGCTTCACTATTGGCCTAATCCACAAGCTCAGGGTAGCGCAGCGGGCTATGGAGAGGGCTATGCTCGGTATTTCTCTACGTGATCGTATCAGAAACGAGGAGATCCGTAGACGAACAAGGGTAACCGACATAGCTCAACGAATTAGCCGGCTGAAGTGGCAATGGGCTGGCCATATAGTGCGAAGGACCGATAACCGTTGGGGAAGAAAGGTCCTCGAATGGCGCCCGCGTCTCGGAAAGCGGAGTACAGGACTCCCCCCGACAAGATGGACCGACGACCTGAAGAAGACTGCGGGCATCCGCTGGATTCAGAAGGCTCAGGACCGGTCAGAGTGGCGTAAGTTAGGGGAGGCCTATGTCCAGCAGTGGACCTCCAAGGGCTGATGGATGGATGGACAATCCATTCTTATGGTAGTGATTCTGTTACTACGCTCAGGTTTGGCCTCAGAATAGGGAGCTCCTCGTATATCTACATTCTACGCATTCAATGACGATAGTTCGTTCTAAACTCCATGATAACCTGACTGAAGCGCTCAAGCATGGCTTCGTACCAGAAATGTCCTCAGCGGCTAACAGCACAAACACAAAATTTTAAAGGTTTGTATTAAAAAATATTTCTGAAATATATTTTTATACATGTAATGTGTTACTGAAACTATGGCTAAAGTTAATAAACCATTTTTTTAATTATGGCAAATAACAGTTTCATTTTAAACGAATTAAAATTTTGATTTTGAATTTTTGTAGGTTATTTTTTATGATTATGTTGTAAAATAAAGAAAATAAAAATTCCTGTCGAAATTTTCAACGAAAGATGGATATTATTCTTAATTTCATTATTATTCCTGAGGTAATAAAGCCACTTCGTGAATTCGCATTAGGTTTCTCCACGGAACACAGAGACAAGAGGTGGAAATGGTATAAGTGTTGATTAGTATGGGAACCGTTCTAGCCAAAAAAACACAAGTAAATGGATAATCGTATTACTTACAACTAACAAACTTACATTTTGATTGGTTGTTAGTTGTCAACTACGAATAGTCCGAGAAACCTGCTATTTATGTTTGAAAGTTCACTTTAACATTTGATGTTAATTCTTATTTTTCAATGTCATATTCAGTGAACTTAGTACCTTTATCAATTAAGATCATAATACTTTTCAAGTTCTGCTATACCACAGCTATACACCGCTAGATGGCAATATTCTACGTAATAAATAATTCTATACTTAATATATAGTAATAAGGTTGACATTGAATTGCAGTTGGTTGTATTACAATGTCAATCTTATTGGAAAATGATTAAATAATACCGTCTTCTGAACGCTAGATGTCGTGACTGGAATCTAATATCAACCTTAAATGTATAGCGGTAAGTTATATTTTTGGTTAATTAGGCCTAGGGATGTGCGTGGTGCTTTTACCGCGTTATCGACAATTATCGATATTTATCGAAACTGGTATACTACAAGGTAATGTTGGTACTTGTTCTTGTACAACTTGTGTGTGTGTATGTGAAAACGTGCTCAAAATTTTGAAAGCTTATATCTATTACAAGGCGTAGACGTGGCCGTAGCTTTTTTATATTAACGTTAGCTAACTAAACAGTATGTCGATAAGTGAAATTTCAATGTAGCTCAACGTAGCTTAGCTATAAAAACAATGATGTGAATTAGGATGAATTTCAACCTTAACGTTATACAAAAAAGGTAAAAAAGAATGCCCATAGCCAGTACTCTCAAAAAAATTATTGTGTCACAATGATTTTTGGACAAAAAATTAAATTAAAATATTTCAAGTATATACCGTATTTTCTAAAAAAAATCCTCTTTGAGAATAATTTTCTGAAATTAATAAGTAACTTTACTTCCGTTTTACAAAAGAAAACCATTGGGCCATTTATGTTTGGATAAGGGCCAATCAGAAATATTTTAAGATCCTTCGGGTCAATAGGTTGCATTGATTCCATTATGATTATGATACAACAATAGATGACTTAAGGGGACTGTCAAATGAATTAGAAAATTATTATAATCAGCCAGGAGTAATAGTGTTCTGTGATTATAATACATTATAAACTACATGGCGTTTTGGGACTGTCAAATGAATTTGAAACTTAAAAGAACGACATTACATACGCAATCGACTTTAATACGCCGGCATAGGCTCCATATTACTGTGAGTTTACTATAACCTAAATTCAAACTAATTTTGTTGAAAATCTCGTATTTCCTACAATAGTAGGTTAATAAACACTGACTAAAGTTAGTATGTGTAATTTACAAGTCACAAAAATGTTAAAGTCAGTACAGTCATTTCTCCATACTAAATGGGCATTCTCCTTTTGTTCGACCTACAACGTTTAGTAGTAGAACCAATTGCGCCATCTAGTGTCGCCAAGGAATAGTTTAAACACCTTTATTTTCGTGGAATTATATTTCCTAGCTTTGAAGCTCTCATAGCCCGGCGGATTGCGTCGATCCTAAGCGATCGAAGAAGTTAAGCAACAGCGGGCGCGGTCGGTAGTTGGATGGGTGACCGCTAGTCCAAAAATTTTTTGAGCGCAATTGCAACATCCAAACTTCCAACCTTTTTGCTTCTGCCCAGCAATGAGTAAGATATACTAAAAGATCACCAGCTGATCTGCCGTGGCGGAAACCGTATTGACGGTCACTGAAACTATGAATTCTTCTTGTAAAAAATGCTCTGAGCATGGTACTAGATTTTACTGGGAACCAATTGATCCGCCCAGTAGTTTTAAGCCAGTCTTCTTTTCTCTATGCGTCTTAAGGAAATCTAAGAAGTAACTATAGAAACCAAAATAAGCATAATATTCAAATAATTATTATAATTATTCACAATAATATTATAATATTGACCAAGTTCACTGTTAGAGATTGCCAACTGGCATTATACTATTTATATGTATTAACTATAGGTTACGAACATATTTTCTCTATAAATAGCCATTTAAACCCTAATCAGTCGGGTCTTGGTCGTATAATATTACATCGTAAATAAAATTACAACACACCGATATCGATAAATTTATCCCATCCCTTCCCGAGTAGCAAAGAATGTTTTCAAAGAATGTTCTGGAAAACAATAGTCGAGTAGCAGTACCATTTAAAACATAAAAATAACCTTATTGCCGTGTAAATAGAGTAGCTTTTTGATCATAAAAATGTATTATTTCCTTTAATTTTATGTTTTGAATTTGAATTAATACAAAATAAATATAAAACTAGGCTTAGCTGTGGGTGGCTGTGGTATGAAACACTGCCATTAAATAAATTCTTAGCTCTGCTATCATTTTTGCACCCAAAATTGCACAATAAGTCATATTATTATAATTTAAGTCAAATTTTAATTTATGTAATGCACAACCGACGCAGCTCAGTGACAGATATGTTATGCGGGCAAGTAAGCGGAGCTACGCTTACTGTTAGTCGCTGTGCCCCGCCTACTTCGCACTTCCACCTCTTGTCTCTGTGTTCCGTGGGTTTCTCTGAAACTGAAATGAGTAAAAATTTTAATTGCCAAAGAAGATTTGCAAAAAACATTTCCTCCTGTATATTCTTTAAGCATTAAATTTCTATATCCGAAAAGAAAATACATTCAGGAGAGTCCGGTCATATTCCACGCGAACCCAATACTTGATCTGTTTTATTAATCCAAGAGGCGAGCACGTCAAGCCAATAACAGCAATAGGATAAGCCAGCTCTCTGATAGCGGATACGTTTGAATTTGAACCGACCTGACAATTCAATTACTCGACACTGGAACCAACAATGTATCTTGTATTCCCAGCTTTTCTATTTGCAAATCGCTGGGTAGTGCAAATGATGTGGGTCGAATGCCGAGACAGCCAGGAGGCTTTGGGTTGTGCATACAAATTGAACGCATAAATGAGATAAAATCCTGTTTTACTCGCTCGACACGACGGAACGTTGGTACCACAATAAAAAGGTAATGGAAATTTCTGATACGAAGTGGCTTGACGGCGAGCAAGTTAAATTCTAATTTGTAATAAACGTTTAACAGAGTAAACTTGTTCATAGATTTTTCTTTAATATGGAAGGATACCTTTTTATTAATATGAAGAAATACACAGCGTTGAGTCTACTCTTTATGAAATAGCTACTTACAAGTTACAAGTAATTTGTAACTAGAACCTGCAAACAGAATAAAGATCATTGCAATGTGATTCCTAAGTGACGATACGATATTATGTTTTCAATATCACATATATGATCCTGAAGTTATGCATGATTGACATGATTGAGGACGGTTAGATTCGCCCTAACTAGTCTTAATTCTGCTGTGGACTATTTCAGGACAACTCTGACTGAGAGGAAGAAGTAGAGTGTTATTTAGCCGGTCAAGTACATACACTAAACAATGTTAAGTAAATTCGCAAATGTAAAAATGAGTATAAGAACTCGTGGCCTAATAGCATTAACTAAAATGATTTATTAATCATTAGTTTAAAATGAAGCGTTAGTTGTTTACTTTCCTGTATTTACATTAATACCGAAGGCATTGAAAAGAACAAAATTAATTAAATTCCCTTTAATGGATTCGTTCCAATTTTTCGACCGATATTCTGTTAATGTACCCTACATACAGCGTTACACCGTTTGGCCATTTCGGTGTTGTTCAATTTAAAAGGTTAATACAACCCGATGTTCATTTTCATTAAGGCCACCGAATCATTGATTTTAGCTACATATTTGTTCCAATTCACATGTTTAGGTGAATGTTGCCATTTGGTTAATGCCTTGCATATTTTGATAAATGATAACGTTGGTTCATAAATGCAAATGGGTAAATACTAGTAAATAGCAATACGTACGTGAATCTCTCTACTAACGGTCTGAGCGGTACATAAAGAAATGTTTATTTGTATTTTTTCTTTTTATCCGCAAACCTATTAGGTATGTATGTACCAGTTATTAGAAGAAGCTAAAGTTTTGAAAATAATTTGAACTATTAAAGACACTAGATAACGTTGAGAGGATCTAAAGATTATAATATTTCCGGAAATTCCTATTTTTTCTTCGAGTTGAAGAAACATACATTTATTTCAAAACTTACGTAATGAGCTTACTCCTTACTTTGCACCCATGGTAAGGTAAGATGAATCTTAATTCGCTCGTATCAGATGGATTATACGCCCCTTTTTTTCCTGACTGCTAGGAAGGGTTATTATACCTACACATGTATAAGACACATAAAGTTAGGGGAGAACTAATGTCCTGCAATGGACCTCCAAGGGCTGAAGGATGGATGGATTAATAAGACATCGCAGAAGCCCAAATATAGCACTACCCAATTTTTATTTAGAATTCATTCGGTGTACAGAACTCGGCGAAACCGTCAGTTTTATTACTGGATCTCGCTTGACGACAGGAGTATAAAGCAGGCAATCATTTTTGTTGCAGCCGGGGAACGTGCGACCGTTTCCCAAATATTTTTACTGTTTGGAAGTATATTCTTGCGTTACTTTATATACCTAACTATCATTTTAATTTGATGTACTGCATAGTCTGCAAGTAGGACTGGGATGGTTTCTAACAATCTTGGGCTAGAAGACCGAAACGAGATGAAAGTATGATAGTCTATGCTAGTTTGAAAGCTTCATAAATCATTCAGTTATCCGTGAAACGAATTTTGACAATCTGTGAGTAAAATAATAAGAGATATTGTAAAAGTGAGATTATTAAATTAAAACAGGAGAAAGATTTCTTGACATTGTCACCAATTTTGCTGATTGCCAAAATAAGAAAGAACTCCGGCGTGTGCAATTAGTAAAGAAATTATAGGTCAAAGGCACTGGTTTCTTTCTTTGTGCTATGACAGTATATGAAAGACATTCGCCCCTGTGAGGGACTTTTACATGACAATCACAAATGGAATAAATTAGTGCAATATTTTAAACATTACTTATTTTTCCTTTAACAGATATTCTTGTCTTTTTTAAACTTATATTGAAAAGAAAATCCCAATTTACAGTGTAATTTTCACTACATAGGTAATTTATTTGGAATCCACTGCGTATAGAAATGGCATTGAATACGCTATGTGGATTGATTAAATATACTAAAGCTCCATACCGCTCTGTATGCGCTCAAACTGCAGTAATACAAATACATCAACAACAGTGCTGGTATGTATGTATGGAAGGCAAATAGACTATTCAAACGATTGACGTCACGTCACTATAGGCTATAGCTCAGTGCACGTATAATACTTAAATTATAAATACATACATATAATCCAATGGGTAACCCTGATAGCTTTCTTATTTCATTACTAGCTGTTGCCCGCAGCTTCGCATACGGAAATTATGTTTTACCTTATTTGCAAAATTTGAAGCAAATCGGTTGATGTTTTAAAAATATTCCATACAATCTTTCATCCCGCTTCCCAGGGAAACCTTTTAATTTTCCGGGATAAAAAGTATCCTAAAATATGACCCGGAGTATGAGTAACAACTTTACCAATTTTCATCGAAATCCGATCAAGGAAAAGGAAATTATTTACTCTGGCTAAATGCGGATTAGTAGACACACGTTATACAACAAAGGTGTGTTTTAAACCTTCCTTTTACCTTTTATACTGCAATACTGCAATGCAAAATGTTCAACAACGCACCTTGGCGCCTGCGGGCTATGCTATTCTACGCATAGAATATACTAACAAAATATATAAACACAATATCCTTTAATAAACCGCAATCTGTAACAGTATTTATAAACGTACAACCAACCACAATGTAATGAATCTATTACCCAGTTACCTACACTACAGTGAACTAATGACGTCATAGCGATCGTACGGAACAGTGAAATTAAAGGTTATACTGATTTTTCAAACTCACGCGTTTTGACTTTAATTTGTGAAGTGTTGACGAAAACTTCCAAAGAAACCCGGGCACGTTTAAGTGAAATACCAGGTCTGGATATACCTACGATAAATATTTGTCTAGTGAAATATAACAAAATAAGTTAGTTTTCGTAGAGTTCCACGAATGCCGACCATTTTATAGAAAAATGAAGGTGACTAGATTGGAAGATTTGGAGAAACTTTAAAAATTTTGTCACTTGCCATCAGTCTACCTTCCGCGACCCGCGACCTCTTGAATTTGTTTTTTATTTAACACTTCGGAATTTTGGAAATACATAATGTGGTATTACTACGAGCCATAGTCATAGCCATATTATTATGAAACTTAGTGACTGGTTAAATACATAATCATATTATGCAGCAGTTTTTATAACCCGTAATTATGTTTACTAAGTAACATAAATAACCATTATTGTAAGCTTAAGATATTACGTTAATCCTCGCAAAGTCCAGAATTATTATGTTCATAAACACAAATTGTAATCTTGCTCGGCGTTAGTGTAATATTTATTAAAATGTATTCTATGTATATGAAGAATATTCTCTACTTTAGAAGCTCTGCACACGGCGTATTTTTGCGAAAGCGTGGTCCTACGAGGAAACGCCTCGTCCGTCTCGTCATTTGTAGCGCGGAAAACGCGCAGATTCCGCGCGTTTTCGTTCGATGCGCTTCAAAAACGCGCCGTATGCAAAGGGTATTAATTAAACATTCTAACAGTAGGTAATTATCGTATTTGTTAACGATCAATAAGCTGCAATAATTAATGTTGCAATTTTGTTGTCTCTAAGCATGTTGAATTTAGGTATCAACTGTTTGAATACAGCAGAAACTTTACGTTTTAAGGTCGTAGCTGACTTATACGACACCGCTCCCATCCAACCAAAGTATGAGAATTCAAATATAAACTTAAAATCGTGCTCTGTAGGTGCACTTTACAGTAACAACAAAAATTAGCAGGCCGCGCGCGGGAAGCAAGCTAACCGCAACCTTGCCACTCAATAGTTGTACCTACAGAGCACGATTTTAAGTCTATATTTGAATTCTCATACTTTGGTTGGGTGGGAGCGGTGTCGTATAAGTCAGCTACGACCTTTAGTCTGAGAATTTTCTCAAAAGCATATAGATTACTATACAGTAGCATAATTATTGTATACTAGAATGCCATCAAAAACATAACTTGTAAAAAAACCAAGTCTCGCAACTCAGTTCTTCTACCGTAAAAATTTGTGAGATGCATGTAATACCAAGTCGGTTAATTTATTCAGTCCCTACTTTAGGGTCCTTCTGTCTTAAGTTATTACGTAATTAGCTAACCTAACAACATCTTAAAGTGACCATATCAATATTAAAAATCTTTTATGTTCTAAATAAATAGATACTAATAAATATAAATATAATCTCGTTTTATACGAATCCGTAACGAAATCTAATCCACGGCAGGAGATTTAAAGAAATGATCTTTGATCAATCTCTTAAAGGTCTCCTTAGTGGGGGCTTTCTTAATCTCCAGGGGCAGAGCGTTCCAGAGTAGGAATCCACTTGGCCAGCCGACTCCATACTGAAGTATGTACCGTGAAGTACTGCTTAGCTCTATTGAGCACTCACAATTTATTTACCAGCTAGTTTGGCCTTTCTAACTAAGTGGTCTCGTAGTTCTAACTAAGTGGCACTCCGTAGGAAGGCAGCTTAGACAGTAATGCCTTATGCTACACTCTATCGAAGGCCTTTGCAACATCCAAACTTACAGCCAATGCTTCTCCTTTGCACTCGATTGCTTCTGTCCAGCAATGAGTAAGGTATACTGAAAGATCGCCAGCTGATCTGCCGTGGCGGAAACAGTATTGTCGATCACTAATCAGCTGGCGATCTTCTAAATACCGGAGCAGTTGGGTGTTTATTTTACGCTCCATTTATTTTGGAGAGCAGAGAGGTTATGGCGATTGGTCTGTAATTGGATGGACTTCGCCTGTCTCCTTTTTCGGGAATAGTGTGGATCAAAGCTACCTTCCGTGAAGACGGCACGATGTCAGCAGAGTAGGAGAGTTGGAATAGGTGCGTTAAAACCGGTGTACACTCCGGAGCGCAGGTTTTTAGCACAACAGCAGGTATACCATCTGGCCCATTCGACATCAACATGTCAGGGGGAAAAAAGCTTGACGCACGGCATTCTGAGTAAAATGCACGTCAGGCATCAGCTCACTACACTGCGGGATGGTAGGCGGTGTGTTACCCCCGTCATCAACAGTCGAATTCGACGCAAAGAGTGTGCCCAGTATTTCGGCTTTCCTTTTTGAGGTATGGGCCAAGGTATTATCTGCTCTGCGCAAAGGAGGAAGGGACGATGCACAGAAATTGCCTTGAATGGCTTTGGCTAGAGACCAAAACGCTCGGCTACCACACGGATAGCTGAGCTAGCGGATAGTCTCTTGCCGGTTCTGTTTATGTGCTTGAACTTTGCCTTGGCGATTTGCTTCTTTGAGGACCACGAGGCAGCATTAAATTTCTTTTTCAGCTGACTCACAATGGTGCCTCCGAGTTCACGCGCCTCTGCTCAGTCCTGATAAGCAAATTGCTTCAAGTTTATTGCCTTTAAGCAGTTTCTGTCAAACCAGGCTTGGGTTTTACCACCAACGAGTGCCACAGAGTTCGGAATGTAACATTCCATGCCCTAGAGTACCACATCGGCTATGGAAAGAGTACAAGCATTAGAATCAGTTGAGGAGAAACAGATGCGCCTCCACAGGTAAGATGAATAAAATTCCCGCAAACCTTCCTTAGTCCACCGATCCCCTACAACAAACGTGGTGCACGTAACGTTTCATTGGCTGTCCCTGGCCGCCGAGTCAGTCCATCATGCCCAACCGCATGAGAACAGTTGCTAATGACTTTAACGGAACCAAGAGAACCCTACAAAATAACACCTCTCCAGGACGGGTGATAGACGAAGAATGGGAAGGAAAATGTATAAAAGACGGGAGAAAAGAAGAGAAGAAGAAGACTGGCTCTCCGACATTGCAACCGAAACCCGTTAGAAAACATTTCACGGTTGACTCTAGAAGGAGGGTGGTTGCTATCCAGGCGGTGCCCATGGGGAAACAATAATATAATAGCAATAATGGTATTAATTAGCAATCAAAATCAATACTACCAATACAATCCCTCCGAGGAGCCCTACCACCAGCGGGTTGGATTTAGTCGCCTCTTACGACACGTTTAGTATTCTAAGCCGCCCCAATACGGCTAAAAATTGTAAAGTATATTGTAAATATTTTGCGGGATTTTGATACAACTTCATAAGACATGCCCCATTCTTGCTTTTTCATTCCTTTGATAATAATAATATACCTAGGTATCTATTTACACCTATTATTCCATTATATATTATATACATAATACAGGTACACTGTTTCATGAACTGCAAATGTAACTTTGTAATCTTTTATATTTATATGGGATTACAAAGTTAATTATGCAGTTAATGTATCTAGAAAACTGGACCGAAATCGCAAAATATTTTAGTTTTTCCTTGATTTATACACTAAACCCTAATTGTGTTTTAAATTTGAAGCTTCTATGTCTGCTAGAAGTGCCTTAGAGTTTTGATGATCGGTCAGTGAGTGACAAAATTAAGAAAATTTGACTAGTTATAATTCTTAAACTACTGGTTCAAATTGATTGAAATTTGAAATATACCGTGTTTATATAATGCCTGTTTGGTTACTGAAAACTCAGGCTTCTAGCTTTATCCACAACGAAGTTATAGCGGTTCGAAAATGGCCTGAACTGCTTCGAGAAAAGAATGGTACGGCCGTGCCGCTTTTTTTTGCTCGACTTGGCGGGGGCACTGCCGTGCCCCCAGATTCACTAGAACATTTCAATATGAAAATGTGTGAACATTGAGAAATAGACTATTGGAGTTTCGTTGGATTGAATTGCATCCCAAGAGGATCATTTTGCGGCGTACTTGTCGCTCGTAATCCTTTAATTTCATTTACACCGCGACCGCCGCGCCGCCGCATTTGCATTTTGTACATTTATGATAAATGTATCTCATGAAACATTTATTTTCATCATATGCAACGTTAGCTATACTGTAACTGAAATCGTAAACAGTAATTTAGTCTTAGTGTGACTCAATGATATTATAGTACAAAAGAGATAGATATGTCACTAGCGCGCCGAAGATGAAGATCGTAGGAGCAGTCAATTGACCTCGTCTGCTCTGTCAATATAAGACGATAGGCACAGTTTTGTTGTTATCAGAAGTGCTTGAGATTTGACATACAACGTTAAAATGTGTAGTGAAACAAAAGATAAATGTGTGTACTGTGTGTGTTGTAGCTTTTTTTCGGAACAGATTTTTTGGTTGATTTGTAAGGGCATGATGTATCTATATTTTTTTAACATCATTGGTGTGACTGCATTCTATACGCCATGGATTTTGACTGAAAAGCTCCAATCAAAATCCATCAATGGCCTATACTAATGTGGCCACTGCACAGTTCACAATACTCTCCTTGTAAATGCAGCCTAAAGCAACATAGGTATATTCAACCACGCTAACGGGTTAGTGGCCAACAAGAGTGCAAAATTTCGATTAAAATATGTGTTGTAGCCCGAATGCCTCCGTCATGCCAGTGATGTTAAATTGTAGCTCCAAACCGCAATTTTAGCTTAACATACCAGCTGTAACCGATAGAAGATGCTTCAGATCCGTCTTGCTCAGTGCAACGTCTCTTTGCAATCGATTATTTATTATTTATTGATATGGTAATTATGACACCAATCTACTGTTCTAGTATCATCAGGAGTTTTTGTGTCAGGTTGTTGTAGTATCTGGGGGCACGGCAGTGCCCCCGCCAAGTCGAGCAAAAAAAAGCGGCACGGCCGTACCATTCTTTTCTCGAAGCAGTTCAGGCCATTTTCGAACCGCTATAACTTCGTTGTGGATAAAGCTAGAAGCCTGAGTTTTCAGTAACCAAACAGGCATTATATAAACACGGTATATTTCAAATTTCAATCAATTTGAACCAGTAGTTTAAGAATTATAACTAGTCAAATTTTCTTAATTTTGTCACTCACTGACCGATCATCAAAACTCTAAGGCACTTCTAGCAGACATAGAAGCTTCAAATTTAAAACAAAATTAGGGTTTAGTGTATAAATCAAGGAAAAACTAAAATATTTTGCGATTTCGGTCCAGTTTTCTAGATACATTAACTGCATAATTAACTTTGTAATCCCATATAAATATAAAAGATTACAAAGTTACATTTGCAGTTCATGAAACAGTGTACCTGTATTATGTATAATATAATGGAATAATAGGTGTAATAAGCGCGGCTACGGCAAGTCGTCCACGCACCGTAAGCTTGTCTCGAGGCGAGGCGATTACGTTACGGATCCGATAAGTGTGCTTTACAGTAGGGAGTTTCATACAAAGAATACTGACATGCAAGAGTTGATACGTTTACGTTCCGTTTACGAGTTGATATGTGTGCTATGACCATAACAATCATATAAATATATCCATCATATCTATGACAGTTATCCGTTTCCCGTAAATCTGTTTCCGTGTCGGATTATCGTAGGCTAGCGTGTAATCTGTATTCCATATTTCGACACCTACTGAAAATATGTCATACTAACTTAAAATATTTCTAATAGGATAATTATGTTTCTATTGACATTGATTTTTCTAAAAATAATAGTATTTCATACATACCTTATAACCATTATATATCAATCAATCAAATATTTTATTTGTGAAGTAAGGTACATAATGATGGTAACATTAAGACATAGGTACTTTTACATCTATCTACAACTGAGTCAGTACTAGTGCATACACTTCCTCCTTTTTTATTACGATTAAAATGGTTATTAGTTATTGAATGTCTGAGATTTAGATGTGTTGAGATTTTGAGGACACACACAGATAAAAATGTATACAGACAGGAAAGTTTTTTAGCCTACATTATCAACAACAATTTAAATTATTTCGTTTCTTTGTCTGCAAAAGAATTGGGCATGCAGAGCACGCTACGATAATTTTCCTTTGTGATTATCAGTCTACGTATATATAAGTAGTATTTCACATTGATAATAACACATACATTCTGTAACATTAAACATTACGAAACGGTTTTATGTCTATTTTTCTTTCTATACGTAAGTGACGATCTGTGTAACGCGATGGTTACCATGTCGGGTCGCCGCGCCAAGGTTCCTGGGTTCGATTCCCAGCAAGGCAGAAATTTGAATGATGAGTTTGAATTTTTGTTATTGGTCTGGGTGTGAGTGTCCTTGTCTCTGTGTATTGTCCATGGAACCCACGTCACAGAGAATCCTACTGTGGGACTATGAGTGTGAACCGTTTATTATTATTGATTAAATTACCGTCAGTGATGAAAGGATAGATGGTCCGCAGCTCAGCCTCGTACACTTCAAGCGACACAGCGGGCGCAATGGGCGGCACGTAGTCTTCCTCGGGGGACCGCTCCGACCCGTACCCCTGGTCGAAGCCAGGGTCTTGGAGCTTCCACACCGGCTCTGCGTCTGATCCTGTGGAAGAATACTTGTTAGGTAATTTGAAACGATAACAAGAACCCAACGTGGGGCGCTCAGAATAGTAAATACTTTTGTATTATTATCTTTTTTTGTAATATTTTTTTAAAAGATGTGCTGAGGAGTTTCTTTAGGCTTTTCTTCTCCTCCACGACAAAGCACCTTCCGAAAAGCCAAAAAATGACGTGCATAAGTGTATCAGTGATACCTATATGAATAAAATATTTTGACTTTGACTTTAAATGGTTACCATGCTGATCGTCAAGGGTTCTAGGTTCGATTCCCAGCGAAGCGAAAAGGAGACTGGGTAATTTACAGTGTTAAGTCATTCAAAAGAGACCAAACGAAATGACGGTGCCAAGTTGGTACTGAACAAAACGTCTGCAAAGCTAATGATAAGTGATCGGTTTGACCTCAATTCGGAGAATCGTCGCTATTAGGCCAGTTAATATCCTCGGAAACCTGCTGTTTATTGGGATAAAGCATGCTTTAATTAGTTTCCGGATCGAATTTTTGGTTCGGATTTCGAATCTTCGAATTAATCATGGATTTCAAAATTTGAGCAAAGCGGTTTTCAAAACTTAATTTACAAGCATACCTAAGGTTTTAATTTAAGCCTACAAAGACAGAATTTTAAGCTAGGTAGTCGAAAATAAATATTCCGTGCAATCAAATTTTCAATTTCAAATAAATGTAAACGTCTCCGTATGCAAAATATCACAGTAAGTAATTAGAGTTCAATCAAAGGAAAATGTTTTCCTTTCCGCTCGCGTCAAAAGTTACACGAATTACGTAGAAACGCTCTACAAAAAGGCTTTGTGGATCAAACGAAAACAAAAAATCATTATATAGACATTATTCCCGCTTCCCTATTGCCGTTGTTATTTTAAGCCTAACCCATTTTTTGCGACCCGTTTCGCTATGGAGTTAAGAACTTAGCGTGCGTTTTGTTCGAACATTCGTTTTATTAGGTTTTTTATCTTTGTTTGATTTTGGCTTCAACAAAGCGTATAATAATGCGATGTAAACATGTCCACGCTTAACTGGAATTGGGGTCTGTTCTTTGAGGATATAACTTTTTTTTGATCAATCGCTTGTACCTAAATATTTCAAAGATTTTTTTCTTTTATAAACAAAGGAGGCATAGTGACATAGAAGTACATAGAAGTAACACTGTAAGTTTAGAAAAATATTTTTTCTAAGTGCAGACTGGCTTGTCTCAGACGCTTTTAAAATTATTCATCATGAAGGTAAGATTAATTATGATTGCAAGGCCAGTTTATATATGAGGTTTATATTTCGGTAAGAAGTTGAAACCCATCATTAAAACATTGCATCTTAGTCCTCAGGAAACACATCTTAGTCCAATCACAACCAATATTATTGTATGCTGATATGGAACTTAATCGTTACATATGTTAATATTGTTAATTGTGTCCATTGTACCTACTCGTAAGTGATCATATAATTGCAGGCGCAGTCGGATGGTTAATGGTATAAGTTTTTTTAATCAATTTTGTGCTTCGGAAGACATGTTATGCTGCTATTAAATGGCTGTCGCGCAAGAGTTACGAAATATTTGGTAGCTATTTTCTCAGTTACAAATACAAAGT
The DNA here is from genome assembly GCA_963932265.1 of Thymelicus lineola. Taxonomy (NCBI): domain Eukaryota; kingdom Metazoa; phylum Arthropoda; class Insecta; order Lepidoptera; family Hesperiidae; genus Thymelicus; species Thymelicus lineola. The sequence continues at coordinate 12,861,683 of OZ010690.1, read as the reverse complement.
GGCGCAAATGTTGTCACCCGATGTTCTTAAACTGTAATATTTTTAATAAATGAAAAACTCAAGTTTTGCTATTGGATTGGGTTTATTTGATGTCCTAATTTTTATTTTCATGAAATAGAAAAAAATGATAAATTCAAGGGTCTGAGGTTTGTTGACATAGACTTGTGACTTCAAGAAACCCCATCAAGAACCCAAAAGAAATCTAGAACGGTTAAATCGGGCGACCTTTCCGGCTATTGCAAATCATCAAAACGAGAAATTATTATGATTATTCCGTGTTCGTGAAGAGTATAGGTACAGAGATTCACGTCTTATTGACGTGTATTTTGAATCTTTTTACTTCACGAATCTCACAACAGAACTAACGTTTACCGCCATTTGCAAAAATTATAGCATCTTTCTTCCGTTAGGGTGAAAACTTACCACTCTGTAGTACCCGTGCTCTGTAGGAGGTAGCTAAGAAATTAAAGCTATAAGCATTCAATGGATAGGTAAGGGAACATACCAAAACCACGTAACCCATTTTATCCAACTTTTTACCCCCCTCCCCCCCTGCGTGACCATCCGTAGTATATGAGAAGACCCCCCCCTCCCCCTCAGTTTTCACATGTTAATTGATAAATACGGTTTTCAATACTTTTTTGCAAAAACAGAGTAAAAAAATAATAATTTTGCTTATATTTGACGACTTGTGTGGCGCAATGTACTCGCTACAGCGCTAAAATATTGACTACGTGACAAAAACTTAACCCCCCCCCTCTATGACCAATCTTGGTGTTTTGAAGACCCCCCTCCCCCCCTAAATGAGGCACGTGGTTTTGGTATGTTCCCTAACCACTTTGGACAAAAAATCTTGGAACGCTAAGCGAAGGATACTTCGGAAGACACATAAGAACGATGTACCTGGTTTCAGTCATTCTCATTAGATAGCGGTCATTAAGCCATATCGAAGACTACTACTAAAAATATTCCGCCATTTGGATTGGTTCTAACCTCTCTATCAATCAGAATTGGAATAGCGTTTTAATGCTCTAGGCTTTTTCAGGACACCCGTGCCCTGCAATTTATGGGCGATTACTTACACTATGAACATCATTTTTATTTATTACTTTCATGTCCAAAAAATATTGCCCTGATTCAATTTCATGTCCAAGCTTTTAGTAGGTACTTCACGCTCAAATATCGCGTGAAATTGAAAATAAATTCAAAATACTTAGTCAGGAAGCGACCGTGCGAAATATCATGTGTTATTTTGCCGCGCAGGGAGACGCTGATATATCGCAGTATTTGAAACGAACTTGGGTTTCGCATACGAATGAAACCACGTACAGATCTTCGTTTTGCAATGCGCTGTTTGGGGAAAGTGTTGTTCGTTTTAGGGTTCACTACATTCAATAAAAAAGCGGACTTGTTATAAGTTTATTTCCGTATGCTTCTTTGTAGACATACCTACTACATCTTGGTATACAGACTACCTTGTGTTTGCCTTTTAAGCCCAATCCCTAAAATTATTGGACTAAAAAAGTTGATACTTGCTAAATATTTTTAGTTTAGATGATTCAATAAAATAGATGTACCTAATATTCTTTTTGGAGTATAATGACTTAATTAATAAGTCGAAATCTAGACACGCCATAGCGTGTCCAGTCAAAGTTCGGAAAAAGGGAACTGGTAACGCAGCGTCATGTGTAATATTACACGAACCATTTGGAGCTAATTTTGACCCCTTCACAACTCGAGACCTATTTAACCTACATACATGAATATGGGCACATTTATTAAAGCTACTTAGTTTAATTAGAATTTAAAATTTCTTAAATGTAGCTCAAACAGTTATTGATATATTAACGTTTAAAAATCCGCAATTTGGTGACTGACTCACTAACATAGAATCAAAAACCTAACCTACTTCGAGATGACCTAGAAACTTGATTTTTAGCATCAAGGTAGACTACTAGGCGTATACAAAGGAAAAACTCGAAAAACTGAAAATTATTGATAATTAGTGAAAGTAGTGAATTGGCGGGTCCACTGTATAGAGTAATTTTACAAATAGGTATATTAATTATCAATAAATATTAATAATTTCTAGACAAAAAGTAATGATATCTCATCAAAAACAAATGTGAAATGATAGCCAAGTTAAAAAAATGAATTGTAATCTAAATAGGTGTAAGGTCTGTGTGGAAAATCCTAAAGTTTTTGTCACAAGAACATGTAATTCACGCTCTACATTTGACTTTTTATGTCATGCTTTTTTCATTTCATATTTTGTTTTTGATGATTATAATAACTATGTTCTCAGTAATTTTTACGTGCATGATATGGGATATTGTACGGAACACTTTCACCAGGAATCTGCAGCTAAACTGTTTTTTCTTTTTCCGAATTTTCGGCAAAAAATCTGTGACTAACTGATCCAACACTCGCACATCGTAATGGATATAAAAACGTCACGTTGACTCGTCACATTGACTCTGTTCGATTCGGATGCATTTTCAAAATGTATTTATTTGCGTTTTCCAGATTTTTTATTTAAATAGCCGACAAACGGGCAAACGATCCACGATATGGTAAGTGGGTACTGTGGATTATAGACATTAGTTATAATACTTCAAGGTATCACTGATGCGTTATTGGCGAAGAAAAAAAACTGGTTTTCAAATCTCAAGTCAGAACAAAACGATTCGTTTGTCGATTCATTCGAGCAAGCTGGTTCTAATCCACCCCAATACGGGCGTAATTTACCTACAGGCTGCCTGTATTGCGTAAAGTAGAATACATTTTTTTAGACCTAAAGCTCATTTGTTCACAGTGGAGTACTGTGACATCTATGTAATTTAATCTCGACGGCAATTTATTAAAGTATTTTACCCATCTTGTGGTATCAAATAGTTGATTCTCTCGCGTCAAGTGTACTGTGTGTGTGTATGTTGCCTTGTCTCTGTCAGTTAACTTTAACAGCCAGCAAATATTATGTATAATCAATAATGTTTAAATAAATATAATATCATTGTGTATAATACTACAATTGTCTATAGTAACTAGTAAGCACTACGCGGAGTTGCGGAGCAAAGAGTATTTCGATATCGGATGCTGGCTGGCCACGTATTGGCGTCACGTTCTAGAGAACTCGGCTAGAGCCGAGCCGCTTGTCCCGCTGAATACAATTCAATAAAAATATAATATTGTTAGTAAATTGCCCCGACAAAATCTAGCTGGGTATTTGCTAAAACGATTGTAGAGAACTGTACTTTCTTATCGATGTTTTTGGGCTCGCACGAGCATATTTGTCTCGTAGTTTTAAGATATTTTTAATAGCTGACAAGCGTTTTGGTCGAGGTTAATTCGTACATATTAATTAATTTCTCCAAATGATGTTAAACAAAAATGTTTAGTACAGAGATAGATTAACGTCAAGTACTAACAACTGTCTTGTAAAGGATATCCTTTCTTGGTTTAGTGGGGTGAGCAAACGAATAACGTCGACAAGGCAACCCTCCTAAGCTGATTGACTGATTGACATATTAGGGCAAAGCCCAAACGGTTGGGATTACTAGCTACATAGCGTAGGGATTCCTTATCCTGAAGCCAAACAACCTAGTAGGTATATTAAACGAGTAGGTCCATTTATTAACAACTTATTTTTACCTCGTAATTAGACAGGATTAGGTATCAATTCTTGTGACAAATCTTGAGGGATACGGTACTACAAATTGAGTACTTTTAGGGTTCCGAACGAAAAATCGAAAAACAGTACCCTTTTAGGATCACTCGTGTCTGGGCTACTCTTCACAGCCTTGCTATAGTTAATGGATACTTTTCAAATTATTCAAGAAAGAACGAAAATTGACCAGCCTTATCTCCGTAACTTCTGAGGATAGAATTTTGAGAAAAATATAGAAAATAGTTCTTTAGTTATATATTACAGGAAAACCTATAACAAGTATATGGTCTTAAAAAAGGGCAAAAAAAAACTATAAGTACATAATTAACATACAAACGTACATAATTAACATACAAGCTTGGAGGGGTCCAAGCAAGTTTAACATTTGTGAACAATGTATAGAGCTTATAGTTTGTAAGTTTTGATAGAATCTTTTTTTTTCTTATAAAGATTTGATAAAGATTTGCTGAACAAACCCTACTAATAATATTAAGATATTAATGGAAAGGTAAATTATATTTTTCAATACGCCCATGATTCTAAAATTCAACCTTAGTGAGAATCTAAAAAATTATACCCCTAAAATTCATCTTAGGTTTTTACACTATTAATGAAAGGTTTAATCATCACCATTTTATGGGCTCGCGCAAATCCATTATCACAGCTTCTTTTCAGTTTACTAGTTACTAAGAAACGCATAAAGTATTACTTATTAAAATACCAGCATATTTCCGTTACACAAACGAACCGGCATCCTATTCTATCCGACCACGTACAAAAATCTCCGTTTTTCCACGACACAAGTTATTTCTTTAGGAATTCCACAACAGAATCTATTACTGATACTCTCTTTTATTTCCGCTTCGCTTATAAACCTACTAATGTAGCGATATCCATTGCATCGATGTAACACAAACAATCGAATCGAAACTATATTCTTCTAAATACAGTATTATTATTCAAATAATCTTCTTTAATTTCATACTACTTAAACATAAAGCGTTTGATATTTTTCAAACTGAAGGTGAGGCCAAACGAGCGTATTTTTTGGGTTCCGTATCCAAATGGCAAAAAACGGAACCCTTATAGGTTCGTCATATCTGTCTGTCTGTCTGTCTGTCCCTCCGTATGTCACAGCCCTTTTTTTCGAAACTATAAGTACTATACTATTGAAACTTGGTAAGTACATGTCTTGTATTCTGTGAACCGCATTAAGATTTTCACACAAAAATAGAAAAAAAAAACAATAAATTTTGGGGGTTCCCCATACTTAGAACTGAAACTCCATTTTTTTTTATCAAACCCATACCTGTGGGGTATCTATGGATAGGTCTTCAAAAATCATATCGAGATTTCTTATATAATTTTTTTCTAAACCGAACAGTTTGCGCGAGAGACATTTCCAAAGTGGTAAAATGTGTGTCCTCCCTTTTTAACTTCTAAAATAAGAGAATGATAAAACGAAAAACAATATTTAATGTACATTACCATGCAAACTTCCACCGAAAATTAGCTTGAACGAGATCTAGTAAGTAGTTTTTTTTTAATACGTCATAAATTGTAAACCGCAATTTACCTTTCATTCAATCAACTCAAATATAAAAACATCGATCAAAGTTACAACGAACTACAAGAACTTTTATATTATGTTACTTGCTGCTACGAAACCCTTCATGGACAAGTCTGACTCGCACTTGGCCGCTTTTTTTAGCTGTCACTCGCGAAAAATGAGTCGCGTGAATTCGGTTTCATACTAAAGTCCGAAAAAACCAATAACGAATTTCCTGAAAATTCAGTTGAAGTAGATTCATACTTCTATTAAGTGATACATTTGTACTGCTGGCTGCATTCACATGCCTGTATCGAGTCATATTACGCGGTGTGAGTAAAACTGATTGGAACGATTCGATTCGATTTCGTATTCGAGTGAGAACACGCGAAGATACACGCCATTCCATCCTGAAACTGTACGCTGTATTTTATTTTCAATTCGCTAAAAGCAATATACTTTCTGCTTCCTATAAATTGCTACAAATTGCCCGACAATGCAGCGGCACAATCGACCGATTGATTTCTAGGATTTTATTTTATTTGCTCGTTGCATGTAACTGATAATTTTTTGTCGGTTTAGTTTTACAGTATAAATGAAGCAATGAAGAGGAAATGGTATGCGATTTTTAATCACTTGAATTTTATCAAATTTCCAACAGATTTCTGCTTTTTTCAAAATTTAGATAATTTTTTAAATAGGAAAAGTTCAAGTTCAACACCAGGCAGTACATAATGCTTTCGCTGACTTTATCGCCTCCCGTCCGGCAGACTTCTACAGTAAAGGGATAAACAAACTGCCATCAAAATGGCAAAATTGTACAGATAATTTGAGCCAGTATTTTTAGCTGAAATAAAAGAAAACACCAAAATTTTTATATTTAAAAAATTTCATACAAATCTCCAATTTTATAGGTAAAGACCTAATATTATATATTCGATTTATTCCATAATATATTTTTATCTATAGTTTGTTAATTTTTTTACCCACCTAATAACTTGCAAGTTGTTAAATACAAGTGTTTTGTTTACTCAATCGGCGTAATCAGGATATCTGTTTGTGCGAAACTAAACAAAGAATAGTCATTTGTGTAACTATCAAAGCGAAATAGGCACATTAAATAGCACAAAGAGTAATCGCCTGGAGGCCCAAAACATCATAATGAATGATTCAAAGAACTCATGTTCTGTTGTTGTGTAGAATGTACAGTTATTTAACGTATTATTTGGCTTCATAGACGTTAATATTGTAGTAATATGTTACTCTGTTAGTATTCTCTGCTGAAGTATGTTATTTTATTGAGGCCAAACTTCTACTTCAGTAATAAAGGCAAACATAACATAAGTTATGATAATAAAACATATCAATGTCATTCGAGGTCAAGGTCGATATTGATATAATAAAAGTAGAACCTTATATCGAAAAACAAAACCTCAAGTCCCAAAATTAGGGTCCAAATGCCGGCCAGACGAACATAACCAAATGGACAGAATATGGCAAAATGTCAGGATTTCATAAGATTATTGTTTTGTTTATAATTTGATTAATTATTTTGATTCAATTGGACTTTTAAACATGTAAGTATTTATTGTTCAATTATAATGAAAATTCAGTACTGCCGCATAACATTCCCTTTAGTTGAAAAAATCCCGGGAAAGCTTCAAATTCAATAATATCACAGAATACATACGAGTAATAGTACATAATAGTAGTAATACAGAGGAGTGGGGTAAAATATCTGTTTGCGTGTTTAGGATTAGTTAGAAGCTTTCTAGGCGTTATGGCGTTGGTAACATTGATTTATGCCGTCCGCGTATGTTGCGGCTCTACTCGTAGTTCGGAAACGCGGGAGATTTATGAAAATATGTAAATTTTATGTTCATGTTACAGTTTCTTACATGACGTGCCTGGGATTTTCCTAATAAACTTTTTATGTCAGTGGTATTTAGGAAATGGTTTACATTTTTAACCAATTGCTTTACTTAACTTAAAGTTCGTATGTATAATATACGTAAATAGGTATGACTTATTTTTCAGCATAATTGAAGTGATATTCGTGGGTGGTTGATATTCGTGTATTATTTATTATATTATTTATTTATATAAATATATTTTTATTTATCTGTATATATGTATTTATTCTAATATGTTAATATATATGTATTATATTATTCTATATCCTTTTTTATATACCGCTCATCGGGTTTTTCTGTTTGGCCTAATGGTTAGCTGGTAGAGAATGCAATAGCATTAAGCTCGCCATTTGTACTTCAATATTTTATATTGTGGTCAATAAAGTATACATAAATAAATAAATAAGTTATGTACCTCGACGATTATTGACGATTTTCGTAAGCCGCATTCAGGCAAGCGTTTAATATGTAGTAGCGAATATGGTTGCAGCGATAAGGGAACATACCAAAACCACGTAACCCATTTTTTCCAACTATTTACCCCCCTCCCCCCCCTTCGTGACCATCCGTAGTATATGAGAAGACCCCCCCCCTCCCCCCTAGTTTTCACGTGGTAATTGATAAATACGGTTTTCAATACCTTTTTGCAAAAACAGAGTTAAAAAATAATAATTTTGCTTATATTTGACGACTTTGTGGCGCAATGGTTGCTAAAATATTGACTACGTGACAAAAACCTAAACCCCCCCTCCCCTCTGTGACCAATCGTGGTGTTTTGAAGACCCCCCTCCCCCCCCCTAAATGAGGCACGTGGTTTTGGTATGTTCCCTAACTTATATGCATGGATATAATATCTAATATTGTCTATATTTATGAATCAGATATACAATTCATTGATATCTAATGTACTCAACCGCATAATGTACTTAATAATTTACTTTCGTATTCATTATCCTCTGGTCAAACAAGCAACGTGTTCTATTGTACGGCGTTTATCTAGTAATGTGAATAAAGACTTGGCAAGGTTGTACACAGCTGTATTCAATAGAGGGAAAAATAAAGGCATTTCTTAGAATTTCTGGGCGTGATAAGGGTGACAATGGGACCGCATCGCCGCTTCGTCTCGCTTGCGAAGTGGAAAACAGAGCTTTTAAAATACAAGCAGCTCTTTAAGTTAGGTGTCTACTATTATTCATTGTGTAGAATGTATAATAGGTATTCTTATGTTTTTAAGTTAAATAATATTTAAGGAAAACTAAAATTTTCTTTGTTTGTTTGTACAATCAATTTATATGAGTTGATGTTTTTTCATAACAATGTTTCGTAGTTTAGCTCTTGAAAACTACTATATAATTAGGAAAATGTTAAATTTTGAATAAAAAAATTTCACAAGAAAAATATGACTGGTGTCAGATATTTTTAGGCCGTGAGTGAATCATTATATTCAAACGATGAAGAAGTCAAAGAAGGTTCTAAAAATATTTTTATGCATGCAGACCCGTCTCGTGTCTACCGCAATCAATCAAAATAGGGTGAAGGGATGACCTTAAATGCCTCCTAAGTTATAATCTATAAACGTGGACAATTTGCTAAATCATTCTCTAGGCGGCAGGGGTTATACCATTATCGGCTATTTTGGTACACAAAAAACCTATCTTAAGGAGTTTGTCCACTATAGCCGTACCATAACCGTTTTACGCACACATCAGGAACTCCATACTTTTCAGTGCAAAGAATATTCTTTACCTGACTAGTTCCTAGCACAATGTGTGGTACTTAATGGACATAAAGCTTTAATTCCTTGGCTCAATTCAAGTCTTACTTCAACTTCGTGTATCAAAAGCCGTTAGTTGCAGTTCGTTCTGTGATTGTTATTGCCCGTCGTTAATGTACCTGCTGTTTTTCTAGGATACGACATTATAAATACGACTTCTTCAGAGTAATCTGCATTCATACGATAATACCGTCCCTGGCCATATTATCAGGGACACTTTTCATGTTCTGCTTTAACTGCATTATTGAAACAAATAAATTGATTATAGGTACATCCCGGATGTATATTTTGAATATATGAAAATGTTTTAATAATAACATTTTTATTTCAAATTATTTGGTTTTTTTTATTATGTGATAGGTGAAATCTTACTTCGCGATCGCGTTTTTCCATACATTTCGCGTTGTACATTTTCTACTGAACTTTTTTCTGGTGAATTTGTTAGTTTTAACCGTGAAATAGTATTGTATTTTGTATTCAGGAAACCAGTTGCCCTTCAGACTTCATGGTAACGTGCTTATTTATGCATAAGAATGCATTCTTCATTATCAGAAAATCATTCCACAAACTGAGGCAGAAGGTGGATTCTCAACGTACTGGTTTTATCTCTTATAGTAAAATCAGGATTATTTGTATGAAAAATTGGTTAAAAAGCAATGTCAGTGTCTCTTTGAAATAACCTAAAATGTTTCATGTTTATAATTCTGATATTAATGAAATTATGATAATATCAACATGAATAAAATTAATGTTCAAATTGTATTTGAGAATTAACACGATGAAATTGAAAAGCGAGAAAGAGCTATCTTCCTTTTAATGTTGATTAAGAAAACCATTCCCTATGCAAATAGTGAACCCTTTTATTTCGGTTATTGTAAATATAAAGTAAATTAATTATAAAATATAGTCTTAGAATTCGCAGTGTAATCTTATAAATGTTTTATATTCTTCGGCTAGCTTATTTTGCAACTTCGCAATTTTACTATAAATTAAATTATTTTTTCATTGGACTTGTAGTTTTGCTGGAAATTGAGATAAACCGTTTTGTACCCTTAAGCCCCCCTCCCCCCACTTCCCGACCTCAGATCGCCCGTAAATTATTTTTCCTTTAATTTTTGTTATATTCTCTTCCTTTTGCAATGGGTTTCATCCTACTATTATTTTTTTCACTTTTTACTGTTTTCAAAGGTATCGGCACTGGTCTATGGCCATACACGATCAAGTTTACTTTTCAAGTTTGCAGTTTAACTTGATGCTGCATCTAGTTTGCATGAGATAGCTATATGGCCAAATAGCCACACCGTGGCCATACTCCGTCAAGTTTACTGGATGCCGTGTCAAGACTGTTGCAAACTTGACAAGTATACTTGTCTTGATCGTATATGGTCAGCATAAGAAGAACAAAAACACAAGTTTATTCGCTAAGACACAGCTCGAACAAAAACGCAGCGTTGCTGGCTTCATGCCCTGAAGCTTAGAGCCCTGAAGTATTTATGTGCCCAGTGTCGCGGTCATGGTCGCCCTAGAAATCAATAATCTCAGTTTCTTTACCACACGAGTAACCCTTATACATAATTCCTCTCAGAAATTTTAAAAATACTTTTAACAGATGTAGATAATAATTAATATTATTTCATTTCGCCTAAAACGAATTAGCAACTTATTCGTAGAGTGTTGATCATCACTGCTAAGGTCCGTATTAATAAACTTATCTTCAGATCTCTGCGATCTCAAGATTCAGTTTGAAATGCTGACCTAATTAATTTATGTCAAATCATATGGAAAAAAAATACATTTGAAAGATCTGAGATTCCGTCTTGAGCCACAGAATACGTAATAGTGCAGGTATTTGTTTATTATGTAATACGGACCTAAGTCTACACTATACCTAACAGTAAGATGAGTATAGCCCGTCGTTCACCACACGGGATAAGAAGGCATTAAATTAGCAGGCTTAACATACCTTTCAGAACTTTATGCAAAAACTATTTGGTGTGCATATGTAAGGAAAACATCGGGTGTTTTCCTTCACCTCCTTAAGTATGTAAGATACAAAACTGTATACATAAGAAATACGTGCAGGGTTCGAAGTTCGAACTTAGAACTCCCCAGATACGAACACTCAACTCACTATGCTAATGAATAAACCTCTTCATCATTCAGGAGGCCCAGACCATATCCATCACTGGTACCTACTTGAGATTTGATGGAGCAATATTGCCAACCCGAGAATCACAACCAGAACCTATAGTTTAAGTTGAATATACAACGATGGCCTTACAAAATTTACTACCAGCGATAGATTGACCCAACTGCGCAGCGTTGATTAATTCAGTCTATCGCATATCGGTCTAGCCCTAACCCATTTTATTTCTCCGCATTTGGATTTTTAACCAAAATAGTTTTAGTAGCAAAATTTTATATCGAGCATATTCTATTACTAGCTTCTAAAATACCGTAATGCGTTGCAGTTTGTCATAAAATTTATAATATAATAACAATTTGATCCAAAGACATTGCTAATACAACCGCTCCCAACACAAAGACTTAGATAAAACATCTATTAATTTTAAACGCGACAAGATTACGGAATGTTTGCGCAGATGCCGAGATCTCCTCAATAACTTCTGTCACAACTTTAATGATGAATGTTACAAGTTTCATCACTTGAACGCACCTACATTTTCTCATCAATCATAGCGTATTCTATCACAGAAAAAGGTAAAGACATCCACAAGCTAGCCAAAGATATAATAGGTTGAAGTAGTTTAATATAGGTGAGTTTTTGGGAAAATTGATTTACAACGAGTATAATTCAAATAAAAATAGCAAGAGTATTAAGTAGCATTACGAAGGAAATAAATCTTTGTGATGTAAGATGTGAAAGTCTGTGAAGATGTTTGGATATTTGTTCCTCAATCACGCCTCAAATGCTTAACCGATTTGGCTGAAACTTTAATGGAGATAGCCTATACCCTGGATTTACATATGGGGTACTTTTTATGCCAGAAAAGTTCAGGGATCCCTCAGGATTTGTAAAAAATCGATATCCACGCGCGCAAGGCACGGGCATCATCTAATATCTAATTTTAAAATTTTAGTTTCAAAACCACTCTACCGCGGGCGAATCCGCGGGCAAAAGTAGTAGGTACTAAATTAAAGTAGATTTTTAACCCCCGACGAAAAAAGGGGGCTGTTATAAGTTTGACATGTCTGTGTGTCTGTCTGTGGCATCGTAGCTCTCAAACGGATGAACCGATTTTGATCTAGTTTTATTGTATGAAAGTTGACTTAATCGAAAGTCTTCTTAGCTATATTTAGTGTGAATCAAACTGTCAGGGTTTTATACTATTCCTGATGATAATGTTCACAATTTTGCAGTGCAAACATGTCTAGATAATTTTTTTTCTACATAAAAATTATTCCCAGTATTAGGCAAGTTTAAAGTCAAAATGATTGCAAATAAGCAAGTGCCCATCAATAAATAAATAAATACTATCATAAATAAGTACAAAATCAAATTTTGTAACAAAATTGTTACCAATTGCAGTCACATTTTTTTTATGTATTTGAGTTGGAGTACAATCTGAGGAACTCGTGTTTAATATAAGATGTATGAAAACCCTATTCAACAGCGTTATGAAAAGACTGGCAGCCGTAGTGGCGGGAAGGAGTGCTAACAACTTCAACTATATTTATTTTGCATTCGTTCTCGTCTCAAAAACAAGCTTCACATTTTGCGATTCAAATAGCTGTTTGTATACACACGTTAAATTCTACATCAATAAGTTGTACATTGAAACAAATATTAGTTTAATATTTTGTAAAGGTTCGTAGCTAGGTAATTGTTAATATTATCGTAATTATTGACTGAGAAATGAATTGATTTTCTTCAGAAAAAAACATTGGAGATCAGTTTTTTTAATAATTATACTTTGAGTTTGTTATTCGTTATATTATTGTAAAACAATCATATCAATCGTGAAACAAGTTAAGTGGCAAGTAAGCTAATGCTTAGTTTTATAAACAACTAGAAAATTGCCCTCGCTTCTCTTCGGGAAAAATAGTTAAAAAAAAATATATAAAATAGCCTATGTCATCCAGGGGTGTGTAGCTTCCCAACAGTGAAATAATTTTTCAAATTGGTTCGGTAGTTTCGGAGCTTATTCAATGTAAACAAACAATCAAATCTTTCCTCTTTATAATATTAGTACAGATAACAATTTTTGTACTTGCAATGCGATCGGGCCCCAACACGAATACTACAGAAGCCTCGGAGACTGTTAACGAATGCGTTACTTACGTCTAAACATGTTATGCCTAAAGAAAATCTTTTCCCGTGGTGCCTTTCAGAAAATCTACGTTGAGAGCATTACGTAACGCAGATTCCCTCTCAAACGTTTTTTTACCCTTTCCTGGTAACATTCATCATACTCTTCATAATGACCGCAGAGAATATAGACTAACGGTGCAATATTTCATCTTCACGAATTCCATCAATTCAAATGACTTCAGGTACGGAAGAGATTGAACTGGCTCAGGTGCCGGCAAAGGGCGCGACGTTAATGTATTTTCTACCCTTGGGAGAGATTTCTCGTGATCTCGCACGTCAGCGAAGACGCTGAGTGCAAAGTATCGGATTTTTGAAGTGAAAACTTCTTTAGCATCGTTGTGATTTGAAAGTCGATGAAACGAAAAAGCGACAGTAAAAAGAGACAGACACATACCTAAATTCATAAGATTTAATGTGGGAGAAAATGACATAGGAAGCATTATACAGTGTTTCTTATGTTCGTGGTTCTCTTTGTGTTACTTTAAAAAGTGCTAAGTTGTATTCATAGATGGCGCGATGAACAAGATAAAAGATTCGTTTTATTCCTGGCTAGATGGCGCTAGCTGCTTATTTTACTTTTCATATTATGTTAAGAGATGGCGTTAGTTACCACTGTTTTCTTTGCATCACTATGATCATTACTAAAACCAGGAAGATTGTCTTCCTGAAATTTACATTCGTCTCATTATCTTGAAACCAGAATTTTTGAAGGTTTCACTTCTACCACGTGTGAAATGCACACATTGTTTTTTTTAAACAAACATGTTTATTTGTGAGAAATGCTTCTTTAGACTTCGGTTATATCACGGTAAAGATATAAACAGTAGTCGCTCTTCATACAAACGGCCGAAAAGCGCGTTATACCTACCCACATCCGAATACGAACGAGCGGAGTATCTTGTATCTTTTATAGGGTTCGCTATAGTATAGACGAATATAATATGAATGACGTGATAAAGAATATAATGATGAATCTATGAATCTCGTCTGGAAATAATTGTACCTAATATTGTAATTTGTAATAATTGTAATTTGAATATTTGCGTCTAATTTGTCATTAAAACGTTATTGCTACTTGCTACTGTAACTTTGATTTCAATGTTATAAATTAATTTAGCAATAGGTATAAAGTTTATAGAATCGGACAGTTGTACCTTTTTTATTTACCTTAACCTGCAAGAAGAACTTACCATACCCTAAGAGTCTCTGTCTCTAATACAATACTGAAGGCTTACGAACCTTCACAGTACTAATAAAAACACAACATAGATTTTTATGGAACACTTCCTTTTTATTCACAATGAATTGCATTTATTAAAATAGAAAATATAACATTTATAAATACAAAACTACAAAGAAACTCAAGTCGTTTTATAAAATTAAAATACTGTCGTGTCGGCGGACAGCCCTAGCTAGGAGTGCACGATATAAATCGATATTTCATAAAATATCGATATATGTACGCGATATATCGCTTCAACCCGATATTATCGAATCATCTAGTATCGATACATACTATCGATATATTTCATCCGATATACCAAATATCGTGAGAAATTAAAAGAATAATTATTATTCCCTTTCTTTTTTATACTGATTCCTTTATTTATGGTTGGCAACTTGATATTGAAAAACTAGCCTTAGGTCTTGAGTTACTGTGTTTAACGATATAGAAAAACGGATACTATTCAATTGTATAAATAGCTGTGACAATTATTATGTTTTGTTTACCACAGTTTACGTTTCATACAGTAAATATAACGTGATTTGAAAGTGCTATCAAAGATTACTATATAATAGTATCTATAAAACATTAAATAATGGAATGCCTCAGTATTTGTATTAAATTCCCCAATATTAAATTTACTTGTTAGCAATTGACCATTTTATTTTTATTTTCAAGAGTATTAGGGATGGAACATGGCTGATTAAATTTCTTTCGATGTATTTTTTATTTCATTATTTTTTAGGACTTTTCTCTTTGCTTTCTCACGCTATTCTCTTTTCTTCAGAACTAAGGATTTCTTTAAACATGGCACTTAACAAAAAAAAGTATTTTTGAAAGTATTACGAGAAAACTGCCAGATACAAGCTTTTTACTCATATTAAATTATAACCTGTTCCCTATCTAATATTTAACCATTTATAATATACCAGTTAAATACAAACAAATTACTTACGATATATCGAAAATATCGATATATTTTTACGATATATCGCAATGTATCGATAGAACACTACGATATATTATATCGAAAAAAATATCGATATTTTTTTTACATGAACATCCCTAGCCCTAGCGCGCGGCGACGCGTAGCAAGTTTTTCGAGAATCGGGCCGAGTCACGTTACTGTTTATATATGTGTACTGTGGTTATATCATAATAACTTTGCACTATAAGCATCTGAAATTAAGTTGAAACTTTAATGAAAATACAATTAAATATAATGTGTAATGTTGTTGTTTTTTCTCATAATTGTGTGAACTGTAGGTATGAAATAATGAATTTCTTTGGTAATTCGAGTTTTGAATGCGTTATTCCCAATTTTTTTGCAAGTCACGTTTGTGTGAATGAATAGCCGTTGCTTTGAAATTGCATTAACGTTGCTTAAATTAAATTCTCCGAAAAACGGACGTGAGTACTTTAAGATATATTTTAATTGTTTATATTATAATATATTATGCAAAAGCCCGCAATGACCAATATTCAACAGTAACATAAAGACACGCGTTTTATTTATTATTTATTTATTTATTTACATGTTTATGTCACCTCTTAAAAGAAGAAACAAAGGGCAAACTTAATGCCTAATGCCATTGTCCACCAGTCAACCCTGGGTGGGCGTTTTATAAGGGTTATGTATTTTTATCCATGGTATGCTACCCTAAAATGATTTTCCGAAAATTTTATTTCTTCGCTTTAGGTGGGTAAGGTAGCGATATTACCAACAGGTACCCCACCCCATCCACTACGAAAGGGGCATGTCACGCTAATGTATTCCCGGTTCGCTGTCTCTAGGGAGTTATTCGTTGCAACCTCGTGTCACGTCAGGAATATGGCATCTAAATAGGAGTGGTATATATAACCGGTAGTGAATAGATGTCATACATTTTGTTCGCGGATTGTTGCAAAGTAGTAAAAATTTTCTGAAAACAACGATTTAGATATTTGGAATGAAGATATACTTTGGTGTACATAATTGTAACATTACAAATATACTCCTCATATACCGAATAGAAATCAGAGATATGTACAGATCGTATATACAAATGACATACATATTTATGATATCGCGCTTTATTTATACAGGCCTTAGTGCGCTTCCTAATGAGATTTGTTATCAGTTTTTCATGCATTAATTTATTATAAAAATAATAATCCTCTAATTGCGATCTAGTTTCTGCATTGCGTTTCTTTGAAGTTATCAGTGTTGTTTAAATTTTTTTGCAATGAATTTCAAAAGATTCACTTTATAAAACAACAAACAATACAATCGGATTTGAGACAAGGTCTAATAAACGAGGGATTATTAGTTTTTTACCGACAAAATGAGACATTTGAATTTAGAATATCTTTATATTGTGTTCAATGTTTACTTAACTGGTAGAACAAAAAGATGAATAGTCATTTCATAAAATATCCGGAGTGAAATCGTTTGAAATCAATTTATCAATTTCGTAAAACATTCGATTTTGATATTCATAAGACAATAATCTATTACCAATCAGAATATTTATTACTAAGAATATAGAAAATAATGTTGAAAAGCAAACAGTCGCCGTATTTTTCGGAAAGTAAAAACCAGCCAAGTGCGTGTCAGGCCACGCATAATGTAGGGTTCAGACATTGAAGTACTATTACTAGCGTAGAACAGACACCGCGAACACCATGTACGAGTATGTCCCAATACATTGGCGCCACGTGGCTTCAATCTTCAATGGATTCGTTGGATTTTGAAAGGAGAACGGGGGCTCAATTTTCAAAATCGAACCTCCCGGGCGGGACACATTTTGTTCGAGATGTCTGTTCTATGACATTACACTTCAATGGGTTCAGAAGGTGTAAGTTAATCGACTATGACTCATTAACTACTGAAGCTAATCGAGTCGTGATATTTTTCCTTGTAAATTCATCAACTATTATTTCTTTATTATTCATAAACTATTATTTATATGATTATAACTGTTATTTATATCAATTATAATTTTTATGAATTTTTTTCACTTTTTTTTTGTTTCGAATGAGTACTTATTGTTGGCCCTACTGGCCTTTACAGCTTAACGCGGACGTTGGGGCGGGTCCTGGAGGGATCCAGCTGCAGAAATTGGGGACCAAATCAGCGAGAATGGACCAGTTGTCCATCTCCAACCATTTAGCTGGCAGGGGGCGGAGACATTTAACTCTGAGCAAAATTGACAGTTTTAACCCTATACTTGACGATGTGCACCTGAATGCACACTTTTTTTTAAAAATCCGTGAGCAAAATCCAAGGAGATTTTTTATTTTTTTTCGTTCCCGTCGCGTAGTTTATTAGTCATGTTTTAGTAGAAAAATGAATTATGGATATTGGCAACACTAAAACGCTCAGTAGAACGCAAGATGGCGGACCGTGCGCAGGCGTCTACGACATACAAGGTAAAAATCGATTGAAATCCTATAATTTATCAATAGATTCAAAAATAATTATATCTAGACTATTACCTAAGTACATAAGCTTTTGAATAAATACAGTATTTTGCCAAATTAAATCAGTTTTATCAGTAAATTTTTTGTGTAATTATGCATGTATCTAGAAATGCACATTGCCAACTTATCAACAGTATTATCTGAATATTGTCGTGTGCATTTGAAGATACATTGCTAGGTTAGTACATACTTTGTTTTTGTGAATAAATGGTATGATTTTTATGAACTTATTCTATGTATTTGTATATTTTTTAATATTTTTATATTTGTTTCAGCGTACCACAAGGGCCTCAAAAATCCTGGCTTTAGTGCCTAAGTCTGGGATTGGTTCCGACATTGATGAAAGTGATTCTTCTCAAGATGAGTTCAACTACGCCAGGAATACTGTGCTAAAACGTAACTTTGAAGACTCATATGTAAGTTCAGATCCTCCCTCACTAGACTCTTCATTCGAAAACCTGCATTTATTGTCAGATAGTGAGGAAGACATTGTTTGCATAACAAATTCCATAGCTTCTTCTGCCACTGAATTGAATGCTAACTCAAGCCATCAAGTATCTTCTCCTTATTCTCCCGGCCCAAACTCACCGTCCATACTAGCTTCTGTTGCTTTACCAATTGTACCCGATGACCAAATACAGCAAACCAAACATCAAACTCTATTAGCTCCAAACACCTTGTTGCCAGCATTCGACGTTCCGCAATTTTCACCTTTAACAGGTACAAGTAATCATACTACTGCATCTCCATCTAGTGGAACACGCTCAAAGAAAAAAACAACAGTAGTAGTTAAAAAGAAGCTTGTACGTGTCGCACGATTGGATACGACATGGACTTGTAAGAAAAGATTTTTAGGAAGAGCAGTAATTGAAGATAAAATATTCTCGACAACTCAGCAAACTAAATCTCCGTTAGAATACTTTCAAATGTTTTTTGACGACAGTCTTATAGAGTTGATTGTCCATCAAACTAATTTGTACCACACGCAAGCAAAAGGCACGTCACTCAATGTCACAACCGATGAAATTAGAGACTTTATGGCGATTCAAATATTGATGGGTATAGTAAATATGCCAGCTTATACAGATTATTGGTCTAAGAAGCTCCGCTACAATATGATTGCAGATATAATGCCCTTGAAACGATTTCAACAAATTCGAAGATATTTACACTTTGCTGATAATTTACTGGACAATGGAGACAGGTACTATAAAGTGAGACCTCTTTTAGAAAGCGTACGTCATAATTGCCTAAAAATTGAAGAGGAAACTCGATTTAGCATAGACGAAATGATGGTGCCTTATAAAGGTACACGAGCTGGATCACGAAAGCAATACATTAAAAATAAACCCCGGAAATGGGGATTCAAAATCTTCGTTCGTGCAGGGGTGTCCGGAATTGTTTACGATTTCTTGACTTACGGTGGTGAAGATACATTCCGTTACAATGAGTTTACTGAATACGAGTTGGGCATGGGTTTGGGTGCAAAAGTGGTATTGGCTTTAGCTAAGACAATTAAACAAAAACAATGTTCAGTGCTGTACTTTGACAATTTTTTCACTTCTCTGGAATTGTTAAATCACTTGAGAAATGAATATGGTATCTTTTCATTGGGGACCATCAGGCAAAACAGACTTCGAGGAGCTGCAGCTAAACTGCCATCTGATAAAAATTTAAAGAAAAGAGGTCGTGGATCTTTCGCTCAAGTCATTTCTAATGAAACCAAAATCGCAATCGTAAAATGGTTCGACAATAAATGTGTTACTGCAGCAAGTACGTACACCGACTCTCAACCAGTGCAAGAAGTGATGCGATATTGCAAGGAGACAAAAAATAGAGCACCCGTATCATGTCCCAACATTATAAAACACTATAACGGTAGCATGGGAGGAGTAGATCTAGCAGACATGCTGGTTGCTCTGTACCGAACGGAGATGCGAGCACACCGATGGTATATACCTTTATATTCACAAATATTAGATATATGTGTCAACAATTCTTGGCTAATCTATCGTCGTGAAGCAGAAGGTTCTAAGCATATGAAACTGAAAGATTTTAGATTCGCCATAAGCAATGATCTTGCCACATTCCAAAGGACAAAACTAATTGCTAGGTCCTCTAGAGGTGCACATTTTGTCACACCTCAAACATCTGACTATGGCCGATATGACCAAATTGGGCACTTGCCATCTTTTACTAGCAAAGGCAGATGCAAGAATTGTATAAAGGGTCAGACCAAATTTGTTTGTGTTAAATGTAATGTACGCCTCTGTTTGGTTGAGGATCGTAATTGTTTTTATGATTACCACATGAAACCATAACTAAGTTTCTTGATTCAAAGTCTTTTCTTTTCGATTTTTGTCATTTTGTACAATAATTCGGGATAAGTGACTGTTTATTTTTTGTCTTTTTTGATATTTATCTTGATCTGAAAGATCAAATTTTGTTTTTGGATCTCTTTAATACCTAAGTCTGATTGTAGATCTCATATTTCTAATGTTAATAAGTAGTGTAGTATTTAAAAAAATATATGTGTATAAACGGTGCTCCGTTTAAATGCTTTTTTGTGATAGAATAATAAATAAATAGTATATAAGTAGAATTATCTTTGTAAAAGATACTGATTTTTGATCTCTTAGATCTTACAAGGAAAAATAAAAGATTTTTTAATTAGTTTTTAATAAATAAAGATTTCTTTATAAAAAACATAGCATGTTTTAATTTATCCCGGCATATGGCAATGTGCATAATAGTGCACACGATTTTTGGATAGTGTTACTCTACAAAGCTGGCAATGTGCACAGAAAGATACATGCTATATTTCCAAATCTACATATATATAATTTTTTTTTGTATTTTTTGTATGATTTTGACTCATCCTTAATCCAATATTTATGGTGTAAATTACAAATATTTACCAAAAAAATCTTTGCCAAGTATAGGGTTAAAGCCGAATTTTTCGCAAACGGGCCCCTGAATTGAAAAATACCCCATATACCTTTGATGATTATGAAATATATACCTTTTCAATAATACCCCAACACTATGGGGTACGCAAGGAAAAAAATTCATTCCCATGTTACCCATTCATACTCATGTATGGGAGGTACTCTGAAAAAAATATTTTTCAATATTTTATTCTACGATTTTAGAGTTTAAATAAATATGTATATTCATGCCAAATTACAGCACTAAGGGTCTAGGCGCTACGTTTCGGACAGACGAAAGGACGGACAGACGAACATGACGAATTCGAATTTTTCTTTGGAACCCTAATAAAAACTAAACAGAATGATAGATTAAAGTTTCACGCCATACATTGGTAATTAGTACGGTTGCTTATCTTTTTCGGCCGTCCAATCCCCCAACCAATTTGTCTTCTTGACTAATCAGCGGAGAAATGCGGAAATGGTCCTTTTCTTTCTTTGTTAGACTATTATTAATCCCAATTTGCCGTTAGCAAGAATCGGACTTCTTTTTCGACGTTGATGTATGGCGTTTACTAAAAAGAAAGGAATTTTAGAGTAACCAGTTAAGTAACAATGTGATTTTTATTTGTGGCCTTTATTTTTCTGAAACCATCGTCAGTAATGTCGATATTCAAACGTGTGTTGGTTAATAAAGATATTAAATTACTTTTTTATTTATACAATCTAGACATGCAGCAACGTGTCAAAGTTCAAAAAAAGGGAACTGGTAAGGCAGTGCATGTGTAATATGTATAATATTACACGAACCACTTCGAGCTGCTATTGGGGTCAATAGTATTTACAATTCGAGACCTATTTCAAAATTCAAACTAACTTATTCATATAGGTATCACTGATACACTTATGCACGTAATTTTTTGGCTTTTCAGAAAGGTGCTTTGTCATGGAGGAGAAGAAAAGCGTAAATAAACTCCTCAGCACATCTTTTCAAAATAAAAATACTTGTAATAATAAATACAAGTATAAATAATAAACATTTAACATACATACTTGAAAGGCACATTTATTGAAACCCCTTAGCTTATTTAGTATTTTCTACTCAGAACCTGACAACCTTTTAGATCTCTATATTTTTTTGAACTGTTCTATTTTCACATTTATATTTTTGATGAGATTATTTTTACTGCAATCAATACTTAAACTATGCAAGTGAATTTTTCTATTAAACTACATAAATCTTTATCAAGATTCAATAAATCGGTCGCGCAATAGAAGTAAATTCATTCCGGAACTAGATTTATTTTCTATTTATAGTACCTATTATATTATCATTTACGCGCAAGTGAATGAGGAGATAATTATTTTCATAATAATTTATAATGATGTCTTATATTGAAATAATTAAAAAATATAGTTTCTTTCATTGCTTTTCCATCTGTTCTAATTTGCAACAATAACATTCGGAACGAGAATCAAAAACTTAACAAGTGTAATCCTAAAGTAACCTAATTTAAACTTCACGAGAACGTATATTGAGCGTATTATAGCGGTGACCTACATCTTTTTGTTACTCCTGGTTCAGGCAATATGAAGGAAAGTTAGGGTATTTTTTTTCCTCGCTCCCTTTTTTTCACAGCGTAAAGTTTTTGCAGCGAAAAATAAACGCTACGTTAAATGTTGAGGCAGTTTGAGTTTTGTTACAATAAGCTGCCGTATGGTCAACATTTTGCACATACGAACTTTTCACCAAAATCATATATTATTTTCAGTTGTATTAGGTTCAACAAAAAATATGTCGGCATAAATTGCGGCATGTTACACATTGCGGAGCTCTCACGTCTAAGTATTCGTGTTTACGGCATGATAACGGATGATGTAGCAAGATTTAGGGATTTACCTACAGTCTATTTAAGTGGACCAGTGCTTTGCGTTTAGGTAAGGTTAGATGAAAAAGCTAGTGAGGCAAATTGGATTATAATATCAATATGATCCTGCGAGTAAAGATGTCTGTTGTCTTATTCACAAAAACAAGCAAAATTGTAGAGGCTTATAAAATGTTTTTTTCACTCTTATGAAAAACGATAAAAATAATAAAACATTATAACAGTGCAGTGGCCAAAATAGGTTCATTAAGTGTTTATGAATACGATCTTTAATGTTTCATTACAATCACATCTGATGGCAAGGGGTGATCAAATCTTGGACTGTCTTATGAACTATTTATAGTTTATTTTTTGTATAGTTAACGAGTGGTTCCTTAACACAGCTACGAAGACCAATGGCCTGTGAACAATTGAGCGTTGCTCAACTGAAGGTGGATGGTTTAAACTGGTGCACCGTATGTCGTTTGTAGATAAGTAATCTATTCTGTGGTACTGTTTTTTGTAATCAGCAACAGAAAACGTTTGATATCAATCAACTAATTATATCTATTGCTGCTTTGAATATAAATATCTTCTATGTTCTGCAAGCGGGCATATTGGCACAGTGGATAAGCATTAGTCTTTTCTAATCACAAGAGCTGTGCCATAAGATACATTGGAAAAGTTATTGCTGTATCCTGTCGTAAAATTTGAACCCTTTTAAAGTAAGTACACCATTTCGTATTAGTATTACCTTATTTATTTACACAGGCAATTGGTCCCTCGAGTCTTCGAATGGTTTATAATTACGGGCAAAAATATCAAGCCTGCACTAAAGCGCTTAAAAGGGAAATAAGTCAAAGTAATGTTAATTTTATGAACTAAACTGGCGAGGGTTCGGATCAGAGTCGTCCTTGACCTGTTCTTTATTGCTATTTTGGGCTTGCCATGACGTCATCGTGACTTGCGTGGTAAGCCTCCTTGATTATAGAGACCATGGTATTTGATTTCTTGCGTGGTGATACACCGTTGCGTGTAAACATGAAAAATTCTGGAGGAAGTGGCTTTGAGGTGAAGTTTTGTGTGGCTTTGAAGAGGAGTTTTGTGTGCCTTTTTTAAGAGAGTATAACTCGAAAAGTGCGTCAGATGGTGTCCCGTGCATTTGCTTCGGTCATACTTCTTTGAACAATGTAAATGTTCCATTTTGAAAGATTAATAAACGAAGACCTGATGCTGTAGCTCCTGTAGCCCAGTTGACAACAAAAGTAGAAGTGTCTAATGACGAAAGAAAAATGATTTAAAATGGAAATTCTCCATACTCAATTATCAGTTCCAGTTCTAATTGGTTTTAAAAGTGAATACCTAGTAACGAAAGGGTGGCAATAACTCGGATCCAATTTAACGCAGTTCATCTGAAAATATACCTTCTTCAATACTCTTATAGCGAGTAATTGAGTTTTCCCGCGTTTGCTATCGCTTCACCCGAACTGCAAATTGTTATTTCTTTTTCGTGAAGTACGCAAAGTAGACACTTGAGTGTTAAGACTTTAAAATAACGTTCAGGATATCTTTTAAATACAAATGCCAACGGTGTCATAAATCATGTTTGTCTCATAAGAGGAAGCGTCACTCTATAAGAATATTACCTACTTTTTATAAGTACGAGTATAGTAAGTATTGAAAGTGTAGCCTGCCTGGCTGGCAACCACTCTCTTATCTGAGTCAACGACTCTTCGTGATCCGGCTGGGGGCTAGAGCTGACTCTAAAGTATGCGGGTTTGTCTAACTAGTCCCGTTGAATTGTTTCGTGACGGGACAACTGGCACTGTTTAGTACGTCTGAGTCTCATTTCTCCCGTTGGGCAGAAAGTCATAGAAAATAATATGTTCCATCCTCAGATTAGAGAAATTAATCTGAGGTTCCATCCCTGTATTTTCGTGGTGTCAACCGAGATCTGAGAATTTGAGAACGGGACTTCTGGCACAAATCTGAGTTTCAGTAGTTCAACGGGACAAGTAGGACTCAGATGTGCTAAGGAGTGCAAGTTATTCCGTCACGGAACAACTCAACGGGACTAATGGGATAGACCCAAATATGCTTTCTTTCTTCTTTCTTATCCGGCAACGCATTGATGATGCAGCTAAGGTGTTACTGATGTCCATGGGCGACAATGCCCACTTACTATAAGATTTCTCGTATGCTCGTTTGTCGGCGTAGTGAAAATAAAAAGTTTTCTAGTGATATCAGCATATATTCTCCAGAATCTGGTCCACCACATCTCCACAGATCATCAAGTGAGATTGTGATCAAGCATTAACTTATTTTAAGTACAAAAAATTGTTTTATTTTTTTTATTTTTTATTCCAGCTCTTTTATCTCATCTCATCTCATGACAATATAAAATAATAAACTCAAACAACAACAGGGATTCATTACATGATAAAAATTTGCTCGTTTCTCACAATCCTCTCATACTCGTAGTATTATTTGATAAATTTATATTACCTTAATTTCACATTAAGTGATAATAACTTACATTACTTTTTAACTTAATTGTATAATGCAGATATTTCGATCCGATAATACTTCGGCATACTCGTATAATATTACCTATAATACCTAATAACTCACATATTTTGTGGAATCAACGGATAGGTAGCAAAAGATGAAAAAATAAAAAGTGCGTTTTAAAGAGAACGAGGGAATAAGGTAAGCGATGCAAAAACTCAGGAAAATGATTCAAATTTTTGTTAAGAATTGCATTTAATCTTTACATGTTGCACTTTTAGGTTTCTTTGTATGAAAATATTTATAAAAGTCAGCAATTTTACACAAACGTTCTAAATTTTGAGGAAGTTTAACTTGAAATTTTAATGGAATTGATATCCATCCATATTATCATCCCAATATGTATTTCAAAAGTAACAAATTAATACAAATAAAGCTCTTTTATCTTAATCTATCTATCTGAATCAATCTAATAAAACCTTAATCGTCCCAATTTCACCGAACGAGCGTTATTTTGTTCGAAAATAGCAAGACAAAGTATCTATGTACAAACAGCAAACAGCTTGTAAACAGGTCAGGCATCCTCCCCACACGGCTCTGCCAAACAAAGCCACATACAAATCACTCAAGCGTTTCAAATCAACGTACACAGGGAACCTACAAACGCATCATGGTATCTAAACGAAAAGTGTGGCGTGTTTGTATTCTGTTTTAAATAATATGTGTTTTTCATTGTGGTATTTTTTATGGAAATAGCCGACAAATGACGATCGACCTGATGGTAAGTGGCTATCGTCGCCCATGGACATCAGCAACACCAAAGGCATCACTGATGGCTTGCCGGCCAAGAAAGAGGTAACATAATTAATACTTTTAGTATCTCAAGGAATGAATTTGTTTTTGCAGAATAGCTGATAAAAATTGGCAGATATATTTTACTTATGAGTTTACTAAGGAATCAGCAATAAAATGAATCTTTTCCTAATGATAAAGTTCCGTAAATCGGCCTCTAAAAGGAAACGCTTGAATACACTAATCACTTCACCATCCGCACTAGAGGAGCGTATTGAAGCAAAGCTAAAGTTTAGCTTTGTTAATGAAGACAGAAGAGCTATGTAACTGAGATACTACTTAAGTCTTTAGTAGGCAGTAATCTATCGGCCGTAGCACAAAATTGTATGGAGTATCATTTTGTGCCGGTAGTCGTTACATATTATGTTGAAGCCTCCCTAAAAACAAGATTTGATTGGTTGAAGAATGGGTCCCGACTGTTAATCCTTCTATGGTGTAGTTGTTCAGTATTACTTTTAACAACATTCTTAACTACTGGGCTTGTTTTTTTTCTTTTTAGTTTATTTTAAGCAGTCGGGTTGTCTTTTGTTTGTTCCGAACGAAAAAACAATAAACTCTAAAAATAGCTATATACGTGTTGTCTTATTTGCAACATTTTCATACTAGATCGACAAATTACTACTTAGATCAACTAATAGTATAATAATATACAATACATTTATTAAAATGTAATGGGGTCGAATCCTTACAATGGAAATTCTGACATAGCTTGTATTAAGTCGCTTTACAGTTTACACTTTCTTACAAATTCATCTGTAAGTTAATTTTGAGTTAACGTGGAAGGATTATAATTTAATGAAGGGTCTCAGTTCCGTACAAACTTAAGACGTGGTTTCAGACACCGCCAATTAACTTGAAGAGTTTTAACACATTGGGTAGGTTCACTTCACCTAATTAAATCGCCTCTTGCCAAATATTACTTTTGGAGCATTTTCACACTTTAGAAAAATATTATATTGTTATATCTAATATTATAGGTGTTACTGGAAGTAACTATAATACAAGTACTTTTAATAACATTTCAATTTGCTCATGGAACTCGTAATAAAAATACATAGTACCTAACTGAGCAAGCTTACTACGAGTATTAGTTTATTTTTACTCTCTCAATGTCTCACCGGCAATACTAACTCTCAATAGTCTATTATAAGATCTAATATTATAGGTGTTAGTGGAAGTAACTATAATACAAGTACTTTTAATAACATTTCAATTTGCTCATGGAACTCGTAATAAAAATACATAGTACCTAACTGAGCAAGCTTACTACGAGTATTAGTTTATTTTTGCTCTCTCAATGTCTCATTGGCAATACTAACTCTCAATAGTCTATTATAAGTTGAAACTCACCAGATTTCGACACGCGATACCGAAGACCACGTCCGCCCTTCGGGTGACTTCTGTTGTACGTCCCAAATTCACCATAGTTGTTATTAACTCTGCTATAGTCCGCTAGATGGCGGTTTCCATCCAGATGGTTGGGTAGAGATCTATTCCAGCCCATGACGTCACCGACCACCGATCCGCAAACGGAGGATTCCGTTTGGCTCTTGGCATCGCCATTGCAAAGGTCGCCACTGGAGCGCGCGCGTCGACCTTTGAGACCCTTAGCGGAGTGCTGGCTGATGTTGGAGCCCATGGCGAGGCGGGACCTCACCTGGGTCCCGCCGCCCGCATGTTGCCCCGCGTCGGAGGACCCACTATCACTTTCACGTTTACACCCGTTTTGACCTGAAAAGATGATAACTCATATCATTATCATTGTCGTTTTGAAATATTATTCGTTGTTGTTAGTCGAGTTTTTGTCGGACTGTGCGTTTGTTTCCGCTTACATAATTTGGATGCGATCACATCAATGACATACAATAAGTATATATAATAGTGATAGTGATAATAATATGAATGAGTGTGGGTAACATTTAAGGTTTGTTTTATTTCAGTCAGTTACCACGTAAAAATATGTCAATTTAGAAAAACTAAAAAGTAAAAGATTGAAAAAACGAAGGTTAATAAAAGGATAATAAAAATTATTAAAAATCAGACATCTACGCGGTAATAATAATTTTATTAATGATTTTGTATCATGCCAGATCGTCTAATGACAATCAAATGAAATAGCGATTATAATGCGACAGCCAAATTTAAAATTCAAATGTAGATAATGAAGTCTAAAATATACTTTTACTTTCTTTTTATTCCGGTATAGTTTAGATTTCACTTTATTAATTAAATCTTTTGATTGTAGTTAAGTGGTATAAATGTGTTACTGTTATTGATGCTAAGAATACTGATGATAGCTATCAATTTTATATCTTTAAACGAGCAATTATTGTATGTATGTATTATATATATTTTCTGAATCTCGGAAACAGCTCTCATGAAATTTAGTATACAGGGGGTTTCAGGGGCGATAAATCGATCTAGGATTCATTTTTAGAAAATGTCGTTTTATTCATGTTTTCAAGCAATGAAAAACTGCTGCAATAGACTCTTCCTGATATCTATTTGCGAGTAGCAACACTAAAGCTACTTCAGTGGATGGCGTTGTTAAGCAATACTAAGCCGAGCACTGGTACTGAATGATAATACGAGCCATACGAGAAATAATCGAAGACAAATATTTCTAGAAATAAGGAATATAATGATATTATAGGTATTATAGATGCATTGCTTAGGTCAACTACTATAAGCCAAGTTACACTGTAACATAAATTACACATGTAACATCCATCAAAAATTACTATACATTTATGTTATTTGGCAGGAATGATGAATTTTCATTCTAACAATTCAACTTGACGACTTGGAGAATAGAAGGTTTTTATATTTCGTTTCAGGCCGTTTGTATAACGTCCAAACCGCTACAACTTTATAGATTATCATGATGCAGCAGCACGAATCAATTTAGTCTAAACACTGTTGAATTTAGCAACAAAGTAAGTACATTATAAATAATCTCGATGTAACCCAGAAAACAAACATTCATATAGAATACGTAGGAAATTTATATGAAATTATTTATACGGATCTACAGCACTGTTATCAGCATGACGTATTAGGTATTAGAAATGTGGATCTAAAATAAATATATGATAATAATATTCGGATGCAATAAAGGCATTTTCAATGCAAATATGTACAACATACCAACCAAATACATTAACAAGGTAACAAATAAATTCATACATAATTATTAAATAACAAAAATAAAAATTGTCTATACGCGACGTTTCAAATGTGTTTTTAATTTTTAATATCTATATAATATCATGTCCTATATAACCACAATGCTGGAAAAATTATAAGGCTCTACTAAATCTCCAAGATGAAATACACTTGACGTCATGAAGACTGGTACTTCATTGAATTAAGTGGTACGTCTAATTAAAACGCCGCAAACTACGAAATCTCTCTTTGATTTAACTTCTCTTCAATTTAAACCTCATTTAAATGAGTCATCCCTTAAAGTTTTTTTATTTAGTACTACTTACAGTATATTAAGATGTGTCCCGACTTATTTTTGAAAAGTAAGTCACCAATATTTTTATTATTTTTTGAAACACATAAAATTCTTGGGTTTTAGATTATTAATTATAATCTTTTTCATAGTATGAGCTCTTTACCTATTCAATTGGAGATTTTATAACTAGCATTTTTCAGATTTAATTATCTGATTTAATTTTATTCGAAAGCCGTGTTATTTTAATTTCAAATTCAATAATTTTGTTTTACCTAATTGTGTTTTGTTTTTGTAAAATTGTGATAGTTTTTGGCGCTATGGATAAACTGAAAATTCGTACAATTTTCGAATATGAGTTTCTACTTGGAAATACCACTGCGCAAACAACACGAAACATTAACGACGTGTATGGGCCCAACACTGCTTGCATAAATGCAGTCCATTATTAGCTCAATCGTTTCAAATCTCGAAATTTTGGGTTGAAGACCCCTGGCTAGCTACTTCTTGAATTACGCGAAAAACGACTCGTCGTGTACTGGCTAGGTAGTTCATCATGTCATGTAATCATAATAAGAAATTTTCAAGTGAAACATTTACTTTCTTTTCTTTCCCTTCTTGGTCGGCAACGAATAAGTGATGCCTTTGGTTTTGCTGAAAACAATCGTGATCATTTGTTGTATCATACCGATTTTGCATTATACTTCTTGAATTACGCGAAAAACGACTCGTCGTGTACTGGCTAGGTAGTTCATCATGTCATGTAATCATAATAAGAAATTTTCAAGTGAAACATTTACTTTCTTTTCTTTCCCTTCTTGGTCGGCAACGAATAAGTGATGCCTTTGGTTTTGCTGAAAACAATCGTGATCATTTGTTGTATCATACCGATTTTGCATTATACGTGTTATTGGCTCTTTGATGTTTGATGTCTGTATGCTTCCGTCATTCGTTCCGTTGGGATCAATTGATTTTGTGTTACAGCTTATGAAAAACTTAGCATTATTATCATTGAATCCATGACTCATGGAATCAGGACATCTCGTTTTTTAAGAACTTTATTTCACCAACTTGGCAATATGTCGATTAGAAAATTCACCTTTGGAAAAATATGGAGACCCATCATAGGTGCATATGGTTTCAATATTTATTAACACCGAAACAATATTTTTTTCTAAAAAAAAAATTACGGACGTGTTTGATTCGAATCTAATTTCTCCAAGCAGGAGACTGATTTTCTCTGAGGATTTTCTATCCTCAGATTAAAGAACAACTAAGTTTCTATCCAACTGATACTTTCAATGAACGATTGGTCTGTAATTCTCATCAATGTTGAACATAAAAGAAACCAGCACATGAAAGCACATGTTTCTTAAACGAGAACGCGAAGTAACAATGTATCCAAGACTCGTTAATGGAAAAGCGTAGCTTGTTAGTTACTATGTGTTTTACAATATTATCTCCCTATGTATTTCAATGTTTCACTTGGTCGATATGTGACGAGTGTGTTTCTCTACACCAATAACATTATTATCCAAACTTATATCAAGCAAATAGATATTTGGATTTGGTCACGATCGATGTATGAATTTAAATTATGAAGAATATTCATCGTAAGTCAACAACCTGAGTAATACCACGTAGTACATCAAATGAAATGTCGTCACATATTTTGACAGATGTGTGAATTAGTGACAGGTGACGCCTGACGCTTACTTTTCTTACAGAAATTAGTTTCGCGAATATTCTTGGCTAAAATGGCCAGGGCTTAATACTCCTGACCGGGTTATAAATTAATCTTTTTTAGAGACAAGGTGTCAGGTTCCAAGTTGATAATGAACCGTGGAGATGGCCTTTTTGTCATGCACCGAAGACGTCCTTGCTATTGTGTTATGCCTTTGTTTAGCTGAATGTTGTGTTCCGAGGTGTTTAACATTCGCGTTCCTACCTAGCTACATCAATAGCAGTACATTGAACAATATCTTATTAAGAGAATTTTATTGTTTGAACATAATATCTAACTAATATTATTATATGTGGGTATAATTATAAATTCCTGGTAAGTAAAAATCATTTTGTGTATAATAGCTACTATACGCTATGTTATTATCATTCCTGATAAAAAGAAGTTGCATGAGGGGTACACGGGTATGCCTTAAAGTACCTACCCGAAATGAAGCACGGGTTACTACTATTTATGTAAAACAACCAGTACAAACGCACCAACTGCCCATTTGTCTCCGTACAGGGCATTTGTTGGGGATTAGGTGGGGTTAGGTTTATTGTTGGAAGTTATTATATCATTGGAAGGCCTTGGACCAGACCTGTCGACTGGTATATTGGGTTAACATCTGAAATTGACTTGATTCACTTTGTTTTGTATCAATCAAAAGCTTTCGACGGATACAAGCTATCAGGAATATTTTGGGTTAGGTTTTGTAATGTAGGGTTTGATCAATTAAGTTACTCATTTTATGGAATAAATCTTGTTTCAAGCGGTATTTCCGAATAAGCTAATACTATATTTTATTAAAGAACGGAGATTCAGGAGAAATAAGGTAATTATTCTTATATTTTTTCAATTCATTTTGTAACATTTTGCGAAGTTCTTTTGCGATTATGTGTAATGAAATTCGTTTGATGTTTGCTTACACATCGAATTTCAGAAATGAAGTTGCAATAACACACGTCAAATAAATACTGAGCTATATTAATATTTAAAAGATTTCAAATCTGCTTTACTCAAATTTAAAGCAAAAAATAACTCTAGAAATATCAGAACTATATTATCATAATATTTATTTACAATAATATGGCATTTAACTGCTCTTTGTATGGCATTATAGATTTCATTCAATTTATTGATTCCATTAATATTCACAGCAGCCAATGCTGTAACCTAATAACACACAAGGTGACACAAGCACTATACAAATCAAATGTAGGCTACGGCTGAATTTGCTAAAGTCAATCCTACCAAAAACATAAATGTAAAAAAGGAGAGCCAAGTTCAATACAAAAATTATGCTTGGCTGTGGGCTTCGCCGCAAAAAAAATGGAGATCTAAATGAGTGCCAAGTTCTATGCAAAATCGAAATATGTATTTATAGGAACAAAATAACATTATGAACAAGTATTAAACTCTATTTCTTTGCTTTATTGGATATCTATTACAATTGCTATTATTTAAAAATGTGATATCTTAAAGTAGGTTACATTTGACTTGGCCAGTTTTTATCAGAATTAAAATGTTGAATAACTTTATAAAATGACTGATGTAATGAAAACTGGCCAAGTCAAATATAACCTACTTTAAGATCTCACATTTTTAAATAACAGCAATTGTAATAGATATCCAATAAAGCAAAGAAATAGAGTTTAATACTTGTTCATAATGTTATTTTGTTCCTATAAATACATATTTCGATTTTGCATAGAACTTGGCACTCATTTAGATCTCCATTCTTTTTGCGGCGAAGCCCACAGCCAAGCATAATTTTTGTATTGAACTTGGCTCTCCTTTTTTAACATTTATGTTTTTGGTAGGATATCATTACTTTTTGTAAAGAAAAATATACCCTGTCCACAAATCTTAGAGACTAAATAGACGTTTCATGGGTGACCAGTTTCGGGTGTAAATTAAATAGTGATGACCATAAACTGGAAAGTGAATCGGAAAAACATTAGCTTTTATGGTGAGTCGAATATTTGTATGATCATTGAAGAGTCCCTAAAACTGGTATAAAAATAAGTTTAAGCAACCATATTATCATATATAATTATATTCATAATATATTTATCCTGATTATCTGAATTCAAAAGTTATTCTGCTTACAAGAACGAATATTTGGTTATGGTTATATTCGGTATACAGCTAATTTTATACCATTTAGCCGAGTACTAAATATCTAGCTAAATATGATAAAGAGGCGATTCTCACACTGCTCCGCGCACCGCCATACAGCGTAGATCTGCCTCACCGCGCATTGTTTTAATCTGTGGTTTTAATGGTGTACCAAAGTATACCAGCTTCTATGGAAAACACGCATGGTACAACACATTACAACGACTTTCTGCGAGGGACAGCAAAGGGAAAAGTGTCCGTAAAAACGCGTAAAATTACGGGTAGGGCTGCGGTGCGATCTACAATAGCTGTGTTCGAATATCTATTTGACGGACACTAGCGCCATTGATTAGGGTGGCATAACTCAGCAAACTTCACTCCGTTTACAACAGCCATGTTCATTTATTTATTTTTATTTATTTATTTATTGAACACCAACATAATAATATGCATTAGCTCAAACACAATTGACTTATACAATGGCAGTAATTTCTTAATGCTATTATAATTATATGCGTAGACAACATGCAACCCGTTAAGCGAGTAAATGAATAGGTAGGTAAATTTAGCTACGTCGGTCGATAATAATAAGTTGATATTGAAAGTAATTATTAAAATTAACAAAATTAATAAAAAGTATACAGTGCGTTCGATATGGATAATGATACACTTAAAATAATATTACAAATTATACAATTCAATTTAAAAAAAAATAATTAAAATTGAGATTACAAGTGTCAAAACTTAAAAGGAATAAAAAGTTAAATTAAATTAAATTTCTGATTTAACAATATTATTTCATGATAAAAATTAAATTTTGATAACAATATTAATAAATAAATTATATAATTCATATATCTGTCACACACTAGCGCCATTTAGAAACGGCCATTATTGGAACCTCTATTTTCTGTAAACAGCTGGAAACCTTGTCAACTTTCCCTTCATATAAGATGGCCCTCGTTCTACTTCAATACTCCATGCGCTGAAGTATGCCATATTGAGCCCCGCGTGCACAGAGGCCTTAGTGCGAGTTTTACGTGACATAACGGGCTCACAATGTAAATGCAATTTGGCTAAGATTTGTATGGGATCCAAGTTTTTCTTTTCACTGCCGCTAGATGTCTCTGCTTCGGTCCCATACAAATTTTGTATGGGGACACCACTTATTTTTCGACTTTTTTCTATTTTTTGATTTTTTCCTATGCTTACACACAATTACCGAGCTGGATTCCAAATTTCATCCTTCTAGGTCATCTAGAAGTAGGTTAGATTTAGGTACTATATGTCAGTCAGTCAGTGCTAAAATTTACGACTTTTTGACCTTCATATCTTTATAACCGTTTGAGCTAGCTTCATGAAATTTGGGCTTCTACATGTCCTTATGGATATAATTAAACACACGTAGTTTTATGTGTTCACGTTAAAGAGGTTATGAGTTATAAAAGGGCCAAAACTGGCACCAAGTGGTTCGTGTAATATTACACTCGGCGCTGGCTAGCCAGTTCCTTTGCTTGAACTTGGCTTGACACGCTGCCGCGTGTCTAGATATGAATTTTAAATTAAATAACATTGAATTTTAATTCATATAACAAAAGGAAAATATGCATGAGTTTCCTAACGATGCCGACAATTCTTGGAAAGATCCCATTGATTAACGCGGTTTTGGGTGCGGACGGGTATGATGGGTATGAAGTCAAGGAATTCGACCTTCCCGATTTAGGTCGCAATGCGATCTCGCGAACACAATTAAGAGCCGACACAAATGAGAAGACCGCGGAACGTCTGCCTTAAGTTCATTACGTCATAACCGTTTCTTTCTATTGCCAATGTCATGGCATTCGTCTGGGGTTACATTGCGGTACGGTAGAATGCCAAATTTCAAGCTAAGTAATTATTGGGTTAAAGAACGAAATAGTTAAGAGTTCTTTTTTACTCAAATATCTTACAAGAAAGATTCTAACGAATAGTAATTAAACTGAAACGAAATAAAAAGAGTTATTAAAGTTGAAATGATTTTATCTTAATACTGCAAAAGATGGTAATGATAAATATTACGCTGATTTATGATCTATCTATTTAGCTGAGGAGTTAGATAAAATAATAGAAACAAACCCTACTAATACTAAAAATGTCAAAGTTTGTTTGTAATGCGATGATTGTTACTCTTTCACGCAAAAACTATTGAATGGATTTTCATAAAATTCAGCACGCAGGTAGATCACGATCTGGAATGAGGGTAGGTACTTATTATCCCGGAAAATGCGGGAAAAGCCACGAGTAGAACACTAGTCTATTATATTAACCAGTGGATTCATAAAAGGAGGTTATGTGAATTTCATTGCGAGTCATTTAAATTATACCTATAATTAAAGTGTTTTAGTAAAAAAAGGAATCCCCGGGGAAATAAAATTCAACGATTCCAAGTTTCAATTAGGAAGACTGCTAATACAGGAAAGGGTTCAAAGCATTCTCCGAAATCCAAGTCTTGGCAAGCTCACTTTCGTTTAATGGAAATCGTAAAGTGAATCCAGTCGAAGGATACGGAATTATACGAATTTCAATTGCAAGTACTGGCGCTTTTAGGGTTCCGTTGATAAATTAAAAGACAAAAACTTGCGTGTCTGTTTGTTCGTTAGTCTTATCTCACTTTCTAAAAACTTCTTTTTAGAAACTACACTAAAATTCGTCTTTTGCCCCCCGACTACTAATTTGTAGCTGTGAAACTTCAGGTCAGATTTGAAAGGCACTGAATACTCGTAATAAACCTTTATAGTAACTTTATCTTTGCCTTTATTTGACGAAAATATACCAAAATTTCTGGTCCTAAAATTTCTAATTTCTGAAAAAGATTTCTAAGAAATCCTAAAATCTCTGCAGAATATAGAAAATATTCTTAGATACAGTTACAGTACGGAACTCTAATGTAAGGTCGATGCGGATTTGACCAGTTTAAATTTTATAGTTCGACTTCTCTGGCTATTATGGAAAAAATTGAATTTGGTTTCAAATATTCCGTACAAATTTTTTCGGAATTTATTCAGACGTCTTTTTTATCTTTTGGTGTTATTTTATCGTCTTTCTCTGTTAAGTTTTTAAAAATGAATTGTTGCTTCCAGACCGCCACCCCTACTTGACTAACTGTTTCTACTTTGTCAAGTAAAGATGGGGTCGCTAATATTACGAGGACATTACAGAACTTCGAGATAAGCAGGTTTACACACGATGTTTCCTTCACCGTCTATTTCTAAGACACAAATTCATACAAGAGGCGCATTTGAGGTAAGATTGGAACCAAGGCTCCGTATGCGGTAAAACTCGAACAAACACTAAGTTGAACAATGACCAGAGAGAATTGCAAAACGCATGTACACATGATCAGTGACGGAAACTACGAACGCAATACCGACGGACCTCTCTGTTCTTTGTGTGTAGAAGTCCTGCTATTAGTAACGGGATAAGGCGATTCGACTCGCATTTCTAACATACCCACTGATTGGTTTCGAATCGCGTGATAGAGATCTCTAATTCGCCACGCGAATTATTATGAAGTCGGATTCAAAAGTATTGTTTAGCAATTACCTATAGTTTATGGCCCAGGAATGGAACACGCGAGGGGAAACACGATACGTTCTTGTTTTATATTTCATGCAATAAGCCGCATTGCATGGCCAATGTTGCCAAGAAATTTACTATTCACCACAGAAGGAAAATTTTATGCCATTGTTGAGCGAAGTTAAATTTACATTTTGTTTTGTATTGCTTTGGTTTTCGCTTTTGTTTAAGTTATGTTATTGAACTAATTATTACTCGAATCTCGGAAAAAGGAGCATAAGACGCCCCCTGATCAGGTGAACTGACGACCTGAAGAAGACAGCGGGCATCCGCTGGATTCAAAAAGGCTCAGGACCGGTCAGAGTGGCGCAAATTAGGGGAGGCCTATGTCCAGCAGTGGAACTCCAAGGGCTGATGGATGGATGGATGGATGGAAGTAGTTAATGAGGTAGTAAAATATTTTCAATACGTAATCTGTGCGTCTCCGGTAAGTTCGTAACGGATATGGACACGTCGCATCGATACGGACTTTGGCTTTGTCGCTACCAAATTAACAATAGCGGATTCTAGAATTTGTTGCGGCTTAGTTGAAGAATTTGTTGTGCTTAAAACAAATAGGAATGGAAAGGTGGCTTTGTGCTTAACAAAGATCTATCAAAAAAATATAATCCGTAACAATTCGGTTCTAATCAGTTTTAGACTAATAATAAATTAGTTTACCCTAATCGTGTCGGGACAAACTAGATTACCCTAGGTCAGACTAGATTGGCCTTAGCCAAAATAATTTGTCCGGAAATCGGATTTGGCCGGTAACAGTCGGACAATGACTCTCAAAAGCAAAGATCGATAATAATAGAGGTGTTAAATGCCTGCTTGAAGCATGTAGGGGAAAACCCGTCTTAGAGTCAAGTCAGCCTTAGTAATGGTCTGGTAATACAAAATTCCCCAGTGTAAATCATTATACAATTAGGTAATGCAAGGAAAATTTGATGAAATAAACATTATGTAGGTTATTTCAAAAGTTGAATTAATTATTTCAGGAAAATGTAAGGTAATTTATCAAATTTCATGATTTGTAGTAAGGTTAATTTATGAATAATTTTATTTTTGGGTTCGAACAACTTCATTATAATTAGGTCTGGCTAAATTGAAGCTAAGACTTGAATTGCATTCAACATTTTACAACTAAATGTCTTGAACAGGATTATAAAGTATAAATAAATATAATAGATGATACTAAAATAATACTTTTCCCAGGTACAATAATAA
Source organism: Thymelicus lineola (assembly GCA_963932265.1). NCBI lineage: Eukaryota > Metazoa > Arthropoda > Insecta > Lepidoptera > Hesperiidae > Thymelicus > Thymelicus lineola. The sequence goes on along the minus strand of OZ010690.1, from coordinate 12,823,483 downwards.
TATGTACAGTATATTGTACAATGGAATAAGTATAATAGTGCTTAAAATAAAAATGTTTTTTTTCTACATAGGTATAATATTATATTATACTCGTATTATTCAAATGGACAAGGAGATAATAAACCCACGTATCACGACATAAAGCCGTTCACAATATTATAGTGAAGCACTCTTATGTCGAGAGGTGCGAACCCGGAGGTATTTTCTTTTCAGGTACAATTTGTATTATAGTATAAAGTATAATATAGTTTGTATTATAAGCATTTTTATCTTGCATTTCGAGTTTCTGATTTGACTTCTTGGTTCCTCTCTATTTAGAGTACATACCTAATTTGAAAAAAATAATAAATTAAATCTTTGACACTGTTTTTTTTACTAAATGAAAATTAAATATTCTCGATGCAAGGGATATAATATATAGTGACACCAAGTGGTATATGATTTGAGTGCGAGTACTGGCTTTGTTTTATAATCATCATTTCGATATTGTCGTTCGGAAATAAATACGTCAACAAAAGGTTCGAATATAGTCGAGAAATGAGTAAGGGAACGTTCCGGTGCTTTGTTCTGGCAAAATATGATTGCAGAAATTGCATTGTTGTCTATATACATACCTAACAGTGCAGGGAAGATAATGGAAGCGTCTGAGATTTTTGTGCCTAGTTTCATAATACGTGTCGCGAATAAAGACGTAGAGTTTTCGTTACTATTTTTTTCAGGGGGCTTCAACCCATTAATGGCTCACTACTGAGCACGGGTCTCTCTTCTTGAAGAAGCCTAGAGCATATTCCGCCACGCTGCTCCAGTGTGGATGGTTGGAGTAATAATAAAATAATAACATATAATACCTAATAGAAGTTTATTATAGAAGGAACTTCACTAGATGAACTGCAAGCGTGTAAATCAGTATCAGTATTTGGATTTGTAAAAATTGTCATTTTTTTATAATATCTGTAAACATATTTCATTTATATGTAGGTATGTCTTTGTAATGACTTAGTTTGAGAGTGCTACCGCTCTATTATACAGGTTTACCCGTAGTTATAATTACAGCAACAACGCACTACAACCTAAGCCGCTTATCTTCTACATATTTAACGTTCAAGTACAGAACTCAAGTGAATTCCTGGTTCAGGTAAGTATTCCTGGAATTCACAGCACGCGAAGAGCATGTAGGATGTAAGAGTAGAACGCCATGTCCAAACCAAAATGTTAATTTTTGAGTAATCCATATCACCTACTTGAGTGCTTTACCCTGTTAATTTTTGTTTCAAAATAATTCACCTTAAAATATTTTTGTGGGCCCTTTGCCCTATTTTATTTGCGCTCAATAATTTTGAAAGTCGATAGTAAAACAATACCTCCTTTGAGGAGGTAAAAATAGATGAAAAATTTAATATAAGTCTCTTTGTTCCGCATTATGGTAAAGTAGGGTATCACGTTATCATATCTAATATCTTTAAACGAGCAATTCTTGTATATATATATATTTTCTGAATCTCGGAAACGGCTCCAACGATTTTCATAAAATTTAGCATGCAGGGGGTTTCGGGCGCAATAAATCGATCTAGCTAGGATTCATTTTTAAAAAATGTCGTTTTATCCGTGTTTTCAGGGAATGAAAAACGGCTACAATAGACTCTTCCTGATATCTATTGGCGAGTAGCTACACTAAAGCTAAAGCAGATGGCGTTGTTAAGCAATAATTTTTAAACTTACCTCATCCAAGGTATGTTTCAAAATAGGATGAAATTTGTTAATTATTGTTAATAAAACACTCAATAATACCAGCAAAGTAGTAAAGTTTGATACGTTATTTGTTATCGAAAGACAGCAACGCTTAAATCAGCAACATGAACCCAATTTCATTGATAGGTTTGGCGTTCCAGACGTCTCGAAATGAATGCTAGTGTGTAGATATTTCGGCTGCAGGATAGCCTCTGGTTGGAATCGAATGTGACTGACTGGACACCACGTTTGTTTTCGACCAATACAATTTCGATTCGACACTATGATTGATGCGCTAGCCTCTATTATCCAATAGCACCCCATCAATATATTAGGGTTGTCAATTTTCAGATGTTGCATGGTACATGGAAACCGTTTAGAATAATAGCAGTCATAAATTCAGTTTTATAAGTGAACCTTTTGTATGGTCCAATCAAGCAAACTAGCCACCTGACAATAAGTTGTCATAACAACAAAGGCATCACCGATGCGTTGTTTCGAAGGCAGTGGGCAAGAAATTGAAAAAACTCTCGAAGTACACAGGTATCACTTGTAATTAAGGCAATAAATATTTATTTATTTGCTTATTTATTTATTACCCATATAATTTTTACAGGCTTAGCAAACCTTACATTACAGTTCACCCAATTCGCTTGCCAAGCGTTTCAAGGTACTCTTCCGCTATCCTGCGAAATGCAGCAACAGGTGTACAGAACACATCAATCTGACGATCCCAAAGCCGTTGAGCAAGAAGGGGAGACTCCGTTACTCGCGGTAGTTATTCTCGGTTTCGAGAACAACTGATGGCGTCGCGCCCAGACGTAGTTGTTTGAGGCGTACAGTGGGATCAGCTCTAGCACTGATGGATTACATCATTTACCCCTGAGTAGTTAGACAACGTTTTCTATCAAAGCGATGTTGGGGTACAATTCCAACGTGTTACATTTCAGCATTCCTAATAAGAAATTACTAGGATAATGTGAGTTGATAGATGTGTGTTACAGCCTGTCCAGATGAGGCGTTTTACAGCCTGTCCAGATGAGGCGTTTTACGCGCGAGTCGACTCGCGCGCTACTCTTTTGTGTTGCGTCCAGATGTCGCGTTTTACGCGCGTACCTGCGCGCCAGTTTTTTGGAAGGGACTAGTTATAAACATGGAGGCAGACAAAGCAGTTGTGTTGTGGCCAGAGTTTTTTTCTTCTCTTCAGAATCACCAGCTTCGCAAAAAAATGTCGACTATTTGCTTCCCAGTTTCTACGTTTTATGACTCTATTAGAATAATCTGGAGATTCCATATCCCATATGCCTACTCTTTTTTCAACCTCATCGATAAAAAGTTCAGTATCAAAATTATCACGCTCCATTTTGAACGAAATTCGACCACTCGCTGCGGATACGCGCGTAGTACTGGACGGAGCAATGGCGCCCGAGTATCTCGACTCGCGCGATCTCTCGCGCGAGCTACGCGCGAGTCGAGAGTCCGGCGTGTTGCACGCGTTTTACGCGCGAGTGAGGAAACGCGCGAGAGCATCTGGACGGGATGTATGTAGCTCTAGTATCTCGGTTACGCGCGAGTGACTACGCGCGAGTCGACTCGCGCGTAAAACGCCTCATCTGGACAGGCTCTTACGCGCGAGCAGACTCGCGCGTAGTCACTCGCGCGTAACCGAGATACTAGAGCTACATACATCCCGTCCAGATGCTCTCGCGCGTTTCCTCACTCGCGCGTAAAACGCGTGCAACAAACGTAGCTCGCGCGAGAGACCCGCGAGTCGAGATACTCGAGCACCATTGCTCCGTCCAGTACTACGCGCGTATCCGCAGCGAGTGGTCGAATTTCGTTCAAAATGGAGCGTGATAATTTTGATACTGAACTTTTTATCGATGAAGTTGAAAAAAGAGTAGGCATATGGGATATGGAATCTCCAGATTATTCTAATAGAGTCATAAAACGTAGAAACTGGGAAGCAAATAGTCGACATTTTTTTGCGAAGCTGGTGATTCCGAAGAGAAGAAAAATCTCTGGCCACAACACAACTGCTTTGTCTGCCTCCATGTTTATAACTAGTCCCTTCCAAAAAACTGGCGCGCAGGTACGCGCGTAAAACGCGACATCTGGACGCAACACAAAAGAGTAGCGCGCGAGTCGGCTCGCGCGTAAAACGCCTCATCTGGACAGGCTGTTACTAGGAAAAATGATAATGTCACACATTATTTTACTATTAAAATATTATAAACAATACAACAACTATTTGTAGCAACCCTATGCAGGAGATATGTACACTTGCATAGTGCTTGTGGAAGTGAGGAAACTGGAACAGTTCCCTCTAGTCACACCGCAATTTGGGTGAACGAATGTACTCACCAATCTCACAATACTACTCACAGCACCTACCATAACTCACAGTACTACTGTGCAATATTTATGCCAAAAACATGTAAGTTTTTTTATGTTTACTGTTACATTTCGTAAAAAAATCAAAGTGTCTATTAGATCTATCAGGTACGGTTTAGAAGGTAAGCCGAAAAACAGGACAGACAGGCAACAGAATGACAACGGCGTCTCATGAATAGAATCCCGTTTCCACAATTTCATGACGGACCCACCATTTGAGCATGGGCTCCTAAAAATTTTGGCAGGTGTAACTATCAAAATAAAAGAAATTAACCAAAAAATTGTACGTTGTTTTGATAAATGTTTTTTTTTATGGAAATAGAGCTGACGATCCACCTGATGCTATCGTCACCTGTGGCTATCGTCGCCCATGGACATCAGCAACACCAAAGGCATCACTGATGCGTTGCCGGCCAAGAAAGAAAGAAGAAAAAGAAAGAAATGATCACAGTTATCGAGAAATGAATTCCCTCTTGCCCGATAGGGAACAAAAATAACGGTCTCCGATACGAATACGATCATTACTTGCTTTGGGGCTTCACGGTTCAAGTTTTAGATAATAAATGCTCCAAAATGGCGGCCGCTAAGCGGGCGTGGGTGGGCAGGTAGCCACTTGGGTGGATTGTATATTTTTTTCTAATTCCAAGTTCCTTATTTGTAGTTTATTGTAAAGTCGTCTCTTAGAACAGAAAATATAACGAACTATATTTCCTATTATAATAAAGCTAACTTTATATCTGACACTGGCTGGCTTCAACCCATTAATGGCCCACTACTGGTCTCTCCTTGCTCTAGGCTTGAGGAAGCCTAGAGCATACTCCACCACGCTGCTCCAGTGCGGATTGGTGGAGGGGTTAGTGGCCAACCCGAGTGTTGGAAGTTTTCAAACCGCCCGAGGGCCTCCGACATGGCTTAACGAATGTTATCTTATGATAACAACCGCGACCGACGGTTTTACGTGCCCTCCGAAACACGGAAACGCTCAAGAATTTTTTGCCACTAGCTGTCACCCATCTAACTACCGACCACGCCCGCTGTTGCTTAACTTTGTCGATCACTTGGGATCGACGCAAGCTGTAGGGCTATGAGCGCTTCATATTATATCTCACATAACAACTTGTATCTAAGCGTATTGTCTATATCTAGCGGTATTGAATATCGGTCTTCTGTACGGGTACTGTCTGTAGACTTCAGATTCAATCCTACAACGAACTTTTTTAATATTGTCTGCTTAATTGAATATGACGATCTAGCTAGCTCTAATTAGATGAATCGTACATCACCATGAAATCTGTTTACTTTAATTTAAAGACAAAGTTTGACATCATGCAACAGACTAATGATTGGCCTCGGGTTGAAGAATAAATTATAGACTAATAAAGTAGAAAAATTAACATAACAATATATTATTAAACGCGGCAACCCTCCCCAGAGCCAAATCAAGAATCTGGCACGAGCGAGGGGACAAGAGAAACGATCGACTCACATCGCGGAAGATATTTATAGCGGCCGCTGGAATGCATCGCCCACCTATCAGCCAGTATTGCCACTGTCAAGTTCATTTTTCTGACGGACGAAACCGACGTCATCGCATCATCCATTTTTACACACAACTTACGTAAAAATAATTCGCGTAAATGCCACTTAATGAAATAACACGGAGGCCTTAATATATTATTCATTGACTTTTAAACATCTAACCTTAATACCTGTATTCCACTCCACAACGAAAATTTTGATTGATGGAAAAAATTAAAGACTGCTTTGTTTATAGCCAGCAAATCGTTATATTAATTTTAGTTTAATGTGAATAGGGATGTTGACACTAATTATAAATTAATATAAATTTATGTCTAAAATATTAGTGGTAACATTTAAAGGCCTAAAATACGTATATGATTCTTTTATCGAAATCAATCACAATAAATTAAATATCATTAATTTAAAATGTTAAAAATTGTACTCACCGTCACGTGACCTCAAACGCCATTTTGAGAATATGACGTCATTGGAACAATTTTATATGGAAAATCAACAAACTTAGCAGACAGATAGTATTGAATATCGTTTAGTGACGTCACGTGACGTTTTTGGTGGGAAATTTGATAATGATTTTTATTTATCAATTTTTGTTTTTAAATTGAAGATTATTATTTTTATAATATTTTTTTCGTGAATATTTAGGTTCTATCTATAAAATAAAATTGAATCCTAAAATTAGTCAACATCCCTATTGTCTGTTGTGAAAGAGTTAAAATTTTATAAATTAACACGATAATTGACGTCTGTGTGACACACTGTGACCTCTTGTGCCTTACTTTGTCTTATTATGCCTTACCATAAATTCGGAATACCTACACGTAAATCCTGAGAATTGGTAGATCTAATTACTGCTACCCATTCGCCCAAGTGTACTGAAGCTGCAAACAGTAGATACTTAGTCTAGCTTAAAATACGAACCACTTTTCTCCCATAAATAGCGCTAGAGACAAAAACAAATACAATTAAGGCTTAAGTACTGGCATTAAGACGAGGAACAGTGTGAATCAAAAGTTTAAAGACGCGTTAAATCTAGCAAGCAGCTGCGAAGTTGGAACGGTGTAAAATTCAACTTAATGGTTCAGTGAGACAAAGTTTTCATTTTATTGCGTATTATAAAACAGAAATAAGTATACAGCAACATTTCAATAAAGATAATTTTATTCAAATGAAGCACGTATAATTTATTTATTTATAACGAGCTAACAATCCAGCTGATGGTAGGTATCGTCGTCCATGCACATCAGCAAAACCAAAGGCATAACTTATGCGTTACCGGCCAAGAAAGAAAAAGAAAGAAGGAACTGGCTCTCAAGCCCCAGCCCGAACATGACGAGTCGTTTGGCGGCTGACTCATGCTCAAGCTATTATATGTATATGGATAGCTACCATCCAGGCGAACCCCATAGGGAAATAATAATAGTAATAAGGGTATTAATTAGCAATTAAAATAAATATTACCAATATAACCCCTGGAGGGTCCCTACCACCTGTGGGCCGGATTTAGTTGCCTCTTACGACACCCATCTGGCGTGGGATTGGTATTGGTAGGGGTAAGTATTCTAAGCTGCCCAACACGGCACGAAACTTATTTCTTCATTATTTTCAATTTTCTAATGTAATACTCAGAAGAGATCGCTTTGGTCACTATTTACACTTTATGTAATAAGTAGCTAGTCTTTGGTTTAAAAATTTTACAACTTATTTCGCATTTTTCATTGGTTGATTAATATCTGACAAATTTCTAACAGTCTTTCTTACCAACATCTAAGAAACATTTTTCCAGTTGTAATCAAAAATTGCTCCTGTGGAAATTCCCACCAATAAAAAACCCTCAATGGCCCATATTTTCCCATACCAGCTAATGATGTTTAAAAAACTATAGATACGTCATGCCATGCAAATCAACCAAAAAATCTGTTCCGAAAAGAGCTACAACACACACACGTTTATCTTTTGTTTCACTACACCAATCACACTACAATAATACCCGAAGGCATTTTAACGTTGTATTTCAAATCTCAAGCACTTCTGACAACAAAAGCGTACATATCGTCTTGTATTGGCAGAGCGACTACGAGCAGACAGAGGTCAATTGACGAAATTGAATTCTTACGATCTTCATCTTTGGCGCGCTAGTGACATATCTACCTCTTTTTTAATATCATTGATCCAGAGCTAGATATGTAACGGAGTATTGTCAGTCCTGTTGTCGACAAGCATTATCTTCATTACGATACATGTGTCATTCATTACGTTCATTAGTGTCAACTCGGCTGATCAATTGGTGTTTACAGAGAGCTCGTCAATTAACTGTGGAGTTATTGTCCAATATTTACCCTCATCGATTAATGTTATTGTCATACTCGGGTGGAGCATCGTGTTATTGGGTCCGAGATATTATATTTGCAACCCAAAACCAATGATATTATAATTAAAAAGAGGCAGATATGTCATAAGCGCGCGCGTTGTGTGACTCACAAAGTTCCCAATTGGGTACTCTTATTCAAGTGAAGAAAGAGATAGCGATGTAGTTTTGACGTGAGAGCGATAAAGACGTGCGATAAAGCAATAAAGCGTGCCTTGCGGACATCGGAACAGATTTTTCGGTTGATTTGTAAGGGCATAACGTATCTATATTTATTTAAACATCATTGCCAAAAACATAGTTTGCTTTGGGATAGTAATAAAAAATTTGAGTTACCCAAAACTATCACTACTTGCCATAATGGGATTTGAGTCAAGCACTAACAAAAAATTCTTCGAGTTTATGAATTACTCGTGCAGGTTAGAATCTGAATAAATATAATAAAAGGACTAATGGCCCTTGAATTCATCTATATTTTATTAGTAGTTGCCATTAGGTAATGATATTTTAAAAGAATAAACAGCTAAAGCGGAATAGAATGCCAAAGGGTTCAAAGTTGCCAATGTATTGGAAAATATTTCTGATCCCTATAAAAACGATCTACACATACTTAGTAAACATATTATATATGACGGGTTACTTCCGATTTTACTTGGAATTACCGTTTTCTGTACCAAATTACCAATCAGTTTTTCCGGGAATCGCGCATGTAAACTTTTTATTTTAGCTGCCATCAGAAAAATATTTGCATTATTCGAAGTAAGCGAGGACGGGATAAAAGTTATTCAATATAATACTTATGCTAACATAGAAATAGCGTTTATAGAATTGAATCAGGTACCAAGGCGAGCTTGGCACTCTCGTAGCTTGATACAAGCTGGCACAATGATTTCTTTCATTATTTCTACGTGGATTTCATATGAATAACTTTATTCAACAGACTATTCAAGTGACAGTGTATAAATCGACTGACGATGAGTAAACTAAGTAAAACTATTTGCAAACAGTAACCGCAACAAAAAAAATCAATGAGTATACCATACATATAGGTACATACATATTAAGTAATACTAAAGAAAAATTGTAAAAGTAACATGAATTTAAAAAGTTCGTTTAAAAGTTTAAAAATCTTTTTCGCATCTGAACCTACGATTAAAAAATAAATAGGTGATTTTAATTTTTGTAAATCTTATATTTTTCACAAAATAATGCGTAAACCTGATGCAGTTTTTCAACATTTGAATCAACTTAAAATTGGCACTAAAGTATAACCGAAGAGAACAATTCAGACTACTAGGTTATCTAAAGCATTACTGAAGTCACTGCTTGAATACATATTGCAAAAGCGACATAAAAATAAATATGATAGATACGTGAGAAATGGATTAAAGTTCACAATATTACTTAGTGGTGAATAACTCGACGGCGGCGATCTATTTCAATTCCCGCTCGGCACACCTTCGAGACGAAATTGAATGTAACATTCTAACATTGTAGACGGAACAGACGATAATAGCGAATTATAAATAGCACTATACATTCTAATAGTCACTCCGGTGCGTTAGGACTTCTTATCGGTGGGTTAATGCTCGTATCCCGACGAGAAAAGGACCCAAGTTAAAATGGATCACTATTGTACTAAAAGTGGATAAGGATACATTTTATAATTTATAAAGTAGAAGGTGTAGTAGAGGAGAGGCAACATCGTTGCTTCCGGATATACTTACCTACTTATTATTATTAGGATTAGTTTTAATTTAACAGCTATTTTCATATCACAAACTTAACACTATAGTAAATAATTATGTAATTTAATACAGAAAAATACCTAATAGCTCATTTTGAACTTAACAATGAAGATATCCAGAAGTTACCGAAAGTTCCTAATCTGTACTTAGTGGTAATGATTGCTTATAAAATAAGTAATAAGACCGCTTATTATTTTATCAGGCGTGGCTTCTAAAAACTGCGCATTGCTCTTATTGCGTCGCCACTCGCCAGTTCAGGACTAGCTGGAACGTGATGAACTCCGCCATATTGCCGCCTCAGGCTTTGGACGTCATAAAATATTTAATAACCCGCCAACGTTAAATGTGGGGCAGGTTTGGACGATGAAGTTTTTCATGTTTATTTAGGATGCCTTAAATATTGCTAGAAGAATTTTCATAAAGTTGCTCCAGTAATCTCAGACTTAGCCGAGGTACTACTGACTAATTAAAAAGTAACTAAAAAGTACTGACTAAAATTCCTGCTTGTTCGAATATAGTACATAGCAGGATCCATCCATCCTATAGCAGAAGTTGAATAGAAGCCAAGTGTTTGACATACTTGGAGTACATATCACCCTGTATCCTGACGGTACCAAACAGTATTGTTTTTACCTGCCTAGATATCTATCTTCTACCTTCCCAGAAGTTAGTAGAAGCTATTTATGCTAGAATCTGCGAGTTTTTTTCGGCCAAACTTCAAGCCTGTCCATTCCAATTTACAGTGAAAACCTCAAATATTATTTCGTTCTCAATCTCAAAATGATACTGAACTAAATAATATTTGTGGTTAAATTTAATGTTTATTTATTATTTAAATACAATATTAAACCATAACGGTATTGAAATTGCGTGTTGCTTTTCATTTAATTTGTATTTTAAAATAGACTGCAGGGTTTGTGGTTTCGGTCAAAACGCATCGGATTGTTATATTTCAATGAGTTATCTTATTTCAAATAAATAAAACTAGATTTCATGTTATTGTAAAGAATACAGTAGTATTGTATTGTGTGTGAGAATAAATAACCCAAAGTAGTTTAGTTGATGACTTTGAAAGGGTTTTGACTTTTGATATAAAGAGTATCTCCACATTATCCGCAAGCCACGTAAATCCTAGTACCAGGCTGTAAATCTTTAAAAAATAACATAAATCAATTACTGTAATGTCAGTAAAATCTTTGTATCCGACCGGTAATTAATAATTGTCTATTTTCTAAAAAGTCTACGTCTTTAAATACAGATTGATATTATCAATCTCGTCTATCATTCCTTTGTCACTATGCTATATCTACTATGCTATGGACTACTAAAACAAAAAACCCCGACAGTTTTTTTTACAAAACATAGCTAACAACCTCGATCACGTCGACTTTCAAACAAAAACAACCGCATCAGAATCGTTCCATTCGTTTAGTTTAGAAGCTACAATGGCACTGACACAGGCACGTCAAATTTCTAACACCCCTCTTTTTGTGTCAGGGGTTAAATATATAAATTATATTTGATGAAATGCACAATTTATCTGATAAATATATAGATAGTTGATAGCAAAACAATCGAGCCAGAACAATGCTGTTGGCATTGACCTCAAACCGAGCGTTCCTTGGAGACTGGAAGCAGTTCGGTCAACCGTCTGCCGCATTTGGAATGCATAGCGTTTTCACTTTCAGGTCAGCAGATTACGTTTATATAACCTTTGTTTATTTTTATACTTTACTTATATTTATATATTATTTATATGCTTTTATAGATTGGTAATCAAATTACTGTAGATAATACTAATAGCGCCACTATTGTGAATTATTTTAAGGGACATCCCATTAAAATGGACTTGTATGCCAATATCTCTATGCATACGCTGAAAAGTTTTTTTAGAATCTAAGAGATGAGATTTGCCATATCTAGGTAGTCGAAGGTTCTTCAGTTAAAAAGACGTCAGTTTAAATGTAACAACGTGTTAATTGCAACATGGGACAACAAAAATACCTTTGAAGAAACACAAATACATAATATTCTAAAACCATTATTTTAATTAATAAATTTTTCCCCAAGTGATTAAATACACGGAATTTAATCATTCCTTTTTCGCTAACTTCTCTCACGTCGTATGTGTGCTTGAAAATTTTACGTGGTGTTTTCAACCTTTGTTTTTAATTTTTTTAAGAGCGGAGTGTCATCTATAATATTTGGGGTCGCTTACAAGCTAAACGTTGAGAAGACCAGTTAAAAGCAAAACCAATTGTCCGCTTGGTACTGTAAAAATTGTACGATAGCTTGCGAATGCCCTAAGCCCCCATCAGTAGTTTGTTAACCTCAAGTGTGAGCCATATTATTAGGTTGCAAAAATAAACGCGCTGAAATGATCTCTCGGAAAACAGAACCAGCGACAAGAAAACTCAGCATAATAGCCATTTCAAATGAGGGTTTTGATTAATCCAAAGGACCCCGCAAAATCTCTATGGGAATTGGCTCTCGGCTAAATTTGCTGAAATTTTGCACAGAGGTAGTTTTCATCATGCTGATCAAAAGTCTCAATGGGCGCAACCCCCCAAAATCAAACCCAGACCCACCACTCCCCCCCAAATCTCAAAATGCTCCCCAAAGCACACTGGATGAAAATCAATGCATATGGGATATATTCATATGAAACTTCGCACAGAGGTAGCTTTCATCATGCTGATCAAAAGTCTCAATGGGCTCAACCCCCAAAATTAAACCCAGACCCCCCGCCCAATCTCAAAATACACCCTAAAGCACATTGGATGAAAATCAATGCATAAGGGATATATTCATATGAAACTTCGCACAGACGTAGCTTTCATCATGCTGATCAAGTCTCAATGGGCGCAACTCCCCAAAATCAAACCCAGACCCACCACTCCCCCCCAATAAAAATACTCCCCAAAGCACATCACGATGGAATGAATAAGGGACTTTTTTTATGGAAATAGCCGGCAAACGAGCAGATGATCCACCTGATGGTAAGTGGCTATCGTCGCCCATGGACATCAGCAACACCAAAGGCATTACTGATGCCAAGAAAGGAAGAAGAAAAAGAAAGAAAGAACTGGCTCTCAAGCCCCCAGCCGGAACACGACGAGTCTTCTGACTCATGCTCGAGGGTGGTAGCTATCCAGGCGAACCCCTAGAGAAATAATAATAGTAATAATGGTATTAATTAACAATTAAAATCAATACTAGCAATATAATCCCTCTGAGGGGCCACCAGCGGGCCGGATTTAGTCGCCTCTTACGACACCCTTCTGGCGTGGGATTGGGGTTAGTATTCTAAGCCACCCCAATACGGCTAAAATATAATAAATATAATAGATATATACGGCTAATATATGCATATGAAGGCAAGGTGTTGGGTGATACCCGACCTGTTTACGCCAGGTGGTGTTTGGGGGGAGTGGTGGGTCTGGGTTTGATTTTGGGGGGTTGCACCCATTGAGACTTTTGATCAGCATGATGAAAGCTACCTCTGTGCGAAGTTTCATATGAATATATCCCTTATGCATTGATTTTCATCCAATGTGCTTTGGGGAGTATTTTGGGATTTGGGGGGGAGTGGTGGGTCTGGGTTTGATTTTGGGGGGTTGCGCCCATTGAGACTTTTGATCAGCATGATGAAAGCTACCTCTGTGCAAAATTTCAGCTAATTTAGCCGAGAGCCAATTCCCATACAAATTTTGCGGGGTCCTTTCTAAACGGTTCCGCAAACGTCGCATCAAAACGCCATTAAACTTTATGCAGGATGCCGCTTTGTTCGTGAGACTAGAATGCTTCCTAAAGCCATTGTGTCATGTATAATGTTATTACAGAGAACGCCGTAATTGTAGACGCTGATTAAGGGATAATTTCTGATAATCGTACGGGACTTAGATGTAGGTTTAGGCAAAGGTAATCTAGCTGAATCTTATCTGCTTTCTAAGGAATAACGGTACATTATTGGTGTAGCAAAGGTAAGGGTTTTTGTTTGTTGTAAACATGAAAAAAACTCGGATAAGCCATCTGGTAAGGCTCTAACTAAACTATGCCATGTACAAGGCATCAAGTCACCGATAATGACCAATTTTCAGTTAATTATATGGATATAATAAAATTTAAATTATGACGAACTTTGTCCTTTGCCGTTTCATAATGAGAATCTCATGTTCGACAGGAGGGTAGAATTATAAGGTTGGTTATGAAACCTGTTAAATTACCTGCAGTAATGACTGCAGAATAGGCTCGAGATTCAAAATAATATTTCTTATCTATTATACAATAAAGAGTATTATTTATTATAACTATGACTGCGAATTGAACTAATATTACTACTATTGATTATAATGATTGTTATTTGTGTAATTTGATATAATTTATTGTTACAATAATGAGCATGGTACAAAATTATATTTTATTTCATATTTTTTTTACTTCTTATATATTATTGGTGACGTCATAATTTGTAACTCCAGATACCTAACCTATTGAACTTACCTATTGTTGAAACCTTGATCAAGATTGGGACTTGTCTTTTCAGTATCTATGGAAACGAAAGTACTCCTAAAATTTATCACTAGCTCTCTATCCCACTTCTGATTGCGTCTGATAAAATGTTCAACTCGTGTTAGAAGCGGTTCGAAATCTATTTTAATATAGTGTCTAATTGGGCACAACGGTGTTGAACTACTTGTTCATTTGCTAATACTAGGAGGTGATAAAAACATTAATTACCTTTTTATTGCAATCTTGCCATACCGGATACGATGTTAAAATTGAATTTAGAAAAAGATAAACTACAATTCCGAAGTCTCTAACGGTAATGTTGATAGTTATTGGCATGTGAGTTACATTCATTTATTCCACTCGGGTTATGAGAATGTGACGAACGAGAATCTTGATAATAAATGTGACAGAAGGCGAAGAGGAAGACGACTCGTGACTTTTGTATTACGTAAAGATTTTACCTGCATTGTGTGGTAGTGTGTGTACCTAAGTAAACCTAATAAAAATAGAAGGTTTCTTACCTCCATTTCTTTGCTGCAAGTAGAAAGAAGCCTTTTGTATTTCTTTTATCTTCCTATCTTTTTGTTTGTTATTTTTACTTTTGGTGTACACTACTAGAGAGCTAGATAAGAAATACGGAAGGGAAGGAAGAGAAGGAATCAATCAACTTGGTTTAAAAAATTGGTTTTCTAGTGTTTTATACTGAAACACACTGTATTAGTTCTGTAATATAATTATGTTCCTAAAAATAGTTATTAATTAAATTAAATATTTATTTATATATAGTAAATTTTACTTTTGTAAAGTTATATTTATGCTGAAAACGTTTTACTCCAATAACCGTGAAAAAACTTTTATTTAAAAGATAAATCTCAGGATAGAGTAGAAGTTAGGTAATAGCTTTGTTTCAAATGTATAACAGTAGCTAACTTTAATTGATTAAAATGTTATCACAGAATAGCGCTAACCGATAACTTGTGCAAAACTTGGCTAGTTAGAAGTAAAATTATATCTCTGAGGACTATTATCACATCATAATTACCTTAATCGGGTACTTGTAATCACTCAGTCTGAAACTGTTTAAGTATTATGCCGTTAGCTCTCACCATTCACCATTAAAAAAGGTGTTATCTAGGCGTTACTATTGGACATTTCTTATCCTAGCAATAAGTTCTTCCCACATCAAAGAACCACGAAATATAACACTATCACCAAAGAGTGTTTATGCTATTTTTGCTTCCAATAAATATCACACTGTAAGGCCCTAGGAGAGGCTTGTTCGCGTGATACTTCAGAGGTCGTGAATGACGTCATAATATTCTCGGCATATAAACCGAACGCGCCCCGTCAAACTGGTTGGACGCTCAAGTCGAGTATGATTCAGACTGAATCGCTTTACCTAAACTACAGGAGTGCTCTGGTTTACAGACTGACATAATAAATATCACTAGTTCTATGTAACTGGTGTGGACGTTTATTTATCGCCTTGCTCACTAAATCTTTATCTTCATAATAAATATCTGTAGCAGTTGTTTAATAAAAACGAAATTGCGCTCATTTTTCTCCGGTAACACAAACTTAATAAGGTTATAAAGGTTCCATTAAGTTTATTTGCTACGTCCATAGTCTTCTAAGGCTATGAAATAAGTATGAAACGGAAAGATTTATCAGTCTAGGAACCAAGTTTAGATTGTGTACGTTGGGATATTCAAAATATCTACCAAACCTTACTTGGCTCATCGTTACAAGTCTTTATTGAGAAAGTTCCCCAAACCGGATTAGGGAGAACCATGTATCCTACAAAGTGTCAAATTGTCTAAGATCTATTGGTGTTTCTAGTGGAATGTTTGGGTACGGAGAGAAATGGATCATATCCGCTTTATCATTTTAACGGCACGCTAGAGCCTCCCATATAGGATTTGGAAAACTAAACTTGTCTGATATCCCAATTTAGTTTTACTTTAGTCAGAACTATGATAATCGTGTAAAAGGATTGGATCACATTTTAATAGGTACGTGTACTGTATCGTATTTATAAAAATTACCAAGCAGCCTGGATCATTTGGACTAAGTACCTAATGGTGAATGATGTGACAACAAACAAGGTAAGTTAAAAATCAATTTGATCGAAGAATTGGTTCCTTCCGCTTTATTGCTCTTGGAAGTTATCGCGTTTAAAAAACGCTGAATTTGTGTAGCATATTGTGTAGTAAATGTAAACAAGGATAATTTTTACCATTCATTGTAAAATATCTATAAATTGCGTTTTTGTCAAATTTCAACATTCTAGGTCGAGAGGAAGTATCTTACGTTTTCATGCGAGTATGAAAATAAAAAAAAAACGGAAAAAATCTTTTGATTGCGTAACTTAGAATTTAAATTTTTTCACAGCTCGATGGAAAGGCGTACCTGAGTATTGGATAATTACATTATTTGAACGTGACGCCTCCATGTATTTCTGATATAAGATAATTTTTCGGTGCGCGAGTCCAACTCGCACTTGGCTGGTTGTTTTTTGATGTTTGTTATCTCGGAATTTTTCTATGAACCGATCTGATTTTTTTATTTATCGAAATTCGGTTCTGATGATGGGATCATGTTGGGATCCATGAGAAATTAAATAAACTGGCCAATTATTACAGGTTACGGCGATTTTGATATCTATAGGTTTTTCGAAGACTGTATTGTTGAATTGTTGAAATCGTCTATTTGTTCTGGTATAATAAGATATGGATTATAATTTAGTTTTTGTAGTGATATATCTGTATATATGTCTTTAGTCAGCCATCGAATACTTTGCTTTCTTTTCAGTTGCCTTTTCTTCTTCTTTCTTTGTTGGCCGGCATTGCTCTGTAGGTACTCCATATGTGTTACTGATGTTCACGGGAAATGATGACCATAAGCGCGTTTGTCGGGTAAATCAAAAAATGTTTGTTTCCCAAATTTTTCCCCTTACAAAATTATTTCTCTGTCCGTGATTGGGTCAGTATTAATTTTCTAAATTAATAGGTGAACTTATTAATTCAGAATAGCTTGACCAGTTCATAGAAATACTTACAAGATGATAAAAAATCAAATAATAACCTATACTCTGTTTTTTAATTCCGAAAAGCAAAGACATTTCCAGTAGATATGGTAAGTTTTTGTTTTCCAAATAGCGTTGTGCCACAATCAGTAAGTAAAACGTAATCAATATTTTCCAATTTTTGTGTTAAAAACATTAGTTTTTACAAAACATTATGGCAATATGTTATGTGACAGTATTCTAATAGGAATATTATTGAATTGTATCGTACCCTACCGTGTTTAATTGTGTAGATACGAATCATAATATATTAAAAATGGCTTTATGTAGGTATAGGCTATGAGTGATGTTGTAAGTTGTAAATAAGGTAATTATATAAACGTTAACACTAGAAAGACTGAAATTTCGGCTTACCACGAAAGACGGCTAGGGGTCTTTTGACCCCAATACTATTGGCTGTGGTATCTGTTTTATTTTTTTGACAAATATAAATTATTTTGAATAAAAGTAAAATAAAATTATTTATGTGTGACTTAGTATTATAGAATTGTAAAACTTGACTGTTTCAGGTTTTTTCTTTGAGTTACTAGCATCTATGTGTACTGTATTATATAATTTACTAAGTAAAAATACGTTTTTACTCATTTTTGTTTTACTGTCAACGACCATTGGTTATTATCGGGTTTCAGGAATTGAGTTTGATGTAACATGTTCAAATTCAGATTTTTCATGTAGGGAGGAATTTCACGTCTGCTTTTATTTATTATTTTGTTGTAATATTATTATATTTTATTTATTATTTGATTGAACTTCTGGTAAAGATTGTAAATATTGTAACACTTCTTATGTGGAAGTTGTTCCCGAAGAAAACGGAAAAAATAGTAATGTTCAATTCAAGAGATTGTCCAGGATAATGAAACAAATCAAATTGGCGAGGCAGTACAATAACATTTACTTATAATATAATCAAAATATATCGATCTACCGTTATTTACAAACACTTGCGCTGCTTATGGGTCATACGACCCCAGCCGTCTTTATAGGTAGATGTTTGTTTATTTTCATTCCCACAACTCCTATTCAAACACACTCCTATTAACACTATTTTATTAAAAGTCAAGAAATATCAAGTCATTATTTGAAAAAGCACCAGAATAATCGGCGTCGAAATTTCAAAATGGGTCATTTGACCCCTGTCCGTCTTTCTAGTGTTAAAAATTTAATAACAGCTTGACAATAGCAACGCACGGTTCCCCATTAGTCAAATAATTACATAGCTGTAAAGATAACCAAACACGTTAAGTAGGTTCATCATTTCAGTGGTGTAAGTAGGTACCTACATACCTACATGCATACGTATTACATAAATCAATTATGAAATTATGAATAATCCGAAACGAAAATCCAGTTGGAAAGTCCAATGCATCAATATTTATTTTTGATACAAACTCATAGTTCAAATAACAAAAACAATAGGCATCTTTTGTTTTTGTTAGTTAAATCAATTTATTCTTCATAATATAATCTTAAGAGGTAAAATAAAATAAATGCTGTACGGCATTACTTTGATGGATTTAATTTTACAATATTAAAGACAACGCCATTTAATCCAAGTCTTCTGAAATTTTCTTCGTAAGGCAACGTGGGTCCTATTGACTTTTAGTTCTGCCGTCCTCAAGCTAAAAGGCGGCTAAATGACATCTGGCCAATTTTTACTTTTTAATGCCATTATATAATGTTTTGAAATCTCTATCGATCTGTCTAGGAACGGTTATTGTATCTTTCACCGTTTCGAAAATAAATTTATTAAAAAGGTGGTTATTTACAAAATAAAATATATTAACAGAACTTAAAGGCGGTTAACTAACAATTCTAGACTAAAAGGTCACTAAAGTACTTTAACGTTTGGATCAATTCGACATTTTCACGGGCAATGCCAAGCTTCAAAACGGTTATTATTTTGTACTACACTAAAAGGCGGTCAAAGTTCCTTATCCGCTATATAATTTAGGTTTTTAGAATTTAATGATTATCACATACTTAACTAAAAGGCGGTCATACGTCAATGCCTAGCTACAAGACAGTTAAAAACTTTTAACCGCTTTTAAGCATTGGATTGTTACCATGTTTCTAACATAATAGCTTCTATAGAAAGCCATGTTAGTCCGCATGCATAGTAAAGAAGAATATTTTTTCTATGCTTTACACAACTAAAAAGCGGTTAAATCGCAACACTTCGCTATAAAGCGGCTATTTAGGCCCGCTCGCCTCAACACAGCTGTTTTGACATTCAGGGTGTATAAGGCGAACTTTAATTTTGTAAGCTGGTGGTGTACCTAATTTATAAAAGGAATATAATTAAAGCATAATACAATGTAAAATAATAATGTTTGATCGGAACATTTATACATAACACCATCTAGTCCCAAACTAAGCTGAAGAGTTTGTTTGTTTGGTTATGGTATAGACATCTGACGCGAGGTGGTTGAAAAAAAAATGTACTGGACAAGTTGGCCCATAACTTTCAAAACATGTATATTAAATGCTGATTCTAAAAAAGTAAAATTGAGGCTACCTTAATACGGGATTTTTTAAGTTATAGCCATTTTAATGTCAAAGGGGTGAATTTAAAGCAAATTTTGATGAACGTATTTAGAAGGACGAATTTCTGGACGTATTATTTGTAGAGGTCGAACTCAAACAGTCAAGGAAGATAAGGTTCTAGCCAGCGTTCAAGAAGATCCTTCTACAAGTGTACCTAGGCCAAATTTCTCTGAGATTGGGTGTCGCTAAAACTTCTGTACACACAATTTTAAAACGAAATAGTTTGTACCCATACCACGGAATACAGAGACTATTCCGTGACTCATACTGATTACAAAAAGTACAATCGTTGTTGCCTGCTGATGATGAGTGCCGAGTTTTGCACGGAAATATTGCGCAAATGACGAGATGATCCTGGATTTTTCAATTCACGATAATTAGTTAATCCACATATGACAAGAGAGCATCGATTTCAACATCAATTTAATATTAATTTATGGGTAGGCATCAATAATCGCAAAGAGATCGGTCCTTTTGAGCTACCAACACACAATAAATAAGTTACACTGAATAAATGAGTTTTTAGTAAAATTAACAATTTATCTTGTAATAAGCGAAAGTACTGGTTACTAAAACATTTAAAAGGATGAGCCCAACGCAGTAAACTATACAATAACTTTGGCTTCAAATTCACCCCTTTGACAATAAAATGGCTATAACTTAAAAAAAATCTCATTAAGGTAGCCTCAATTTCCTTTTTAGAATCTACATATAACAGAAAAGTTTTTTAAGTTATGGACCATACTCATCCAGTACATTTTTTTTCAACCACCTCGCGTCAAAGTTGTGTAGAAGAAAATCCAAAACAAAAATATCCAAAGTAGACGCTATTTTCTCTGGATTTCCTGATAATTTCAACTAAATTGCAAACTGACAATTACAAAGAAACTCTCTGAGAGTTCCTAGAAAAAAAAATATCAAAATATCTGCTCAATTGTGGATTCAACAGGAAAAAGTAGGGTAAAGGAGCCGAATTTTCAAAATTTTAAATAATGGTCAATATCTCGAAAACGGTTTCACTTTTATTACAGTATTTTTTTGCCATATGATAGGGCAATCTTCAAGCTATCTACCATTTTCGGTTAAACCATTACTTACGGGACTACGAGGAAAACGATTTAGATTTTTTTATTTAACTTTATATACTAAGATTTCCTTAGCTGATAAATTAAAAAAATGACGTGCATAAGTTTATCAGTGATACCTATATGAATAAATTCTTTTGAATTTTGAATTTCTTCATTTGATATGTCATTTTTGTTTATTCTTGTTCGGAACCGAGTTCAATATTTGTTGTTTAGTGTCTCGTAAGTGAAATGTGTGATGCTAAAACCTTACGCATGACTAAGTTTCTATTTACGTGTTTTTACAAAGAGATTTTATTACAATACATTACTTTTTCTTATTTTAAACTTTGTTTGTATTTGTAGTTTTCGTCAATTTTGTAGGATTCACAAAAAATCAATGATGATCATACAAGACTAAAAAGCAGTACCAAAAAAATAATAGTAATATAACCGCTTTTAAGTGATGCAAATTTATATTAAAGAGTAGTCCCGATACAATGGGAGAAAAGTTAACCAACACTTACTTGTCTATAAGGCGGCAATATGCCTTTAGCTGTTTTATAGTTATGGAGAAGATCAATAAAAAAGCATTATGTTCTTAATCTAAGAGTTGTTAAAAATTATAACTGCTTTATAGTTATGTAAAGTGAGGAATCCATACCTATAAGGCAGTTAAGAACCTTTAACCGCCATTTAGTACTGTGCTGTTGAGAGAATTTTCCTACATTTTCCTACATTAGAAGGAAAATAAGAAGCTTAATTACCCTAAAATTAATTATTTCACAAAAACAACTTTATTAATATTAAAGTTCAAAAAAATATCTATCTTTTGACATATGACAACATTAACAATTGTTTATAGAATATCACCAGCATCGATTTCAAAATAATCCAGCGTTTTTTAGCTCTAACTCAAAAACTGTTTTTGTCATTTAGCCGCCTTTTAGTCTGAGGACGGCAGAGTTACCTAGTCAACTACAAAAAAAGTGGTAAATGTCATAATTTGTGTCCCTTATTTACAGTAGTTTTCATTACTTTAGTATCTATCGCATTCATAAACTAATTGTAAGTTCAGACTTCAGCCCGCCGTGCGTGAGGGTACACAACAGTTCTTTAAATATTTCAAGGTGCAAAGACCTTAACCAATTAGATACCAAGTTCGATAATAATAATATCCTGCGATCTTACTCACCAGAACTGTGATTAATCACAAAAGGATATCACGAGGGAAATGTTCCAAACGAGATTCAAAATCTAAAAACCGAAATATCACAGAAAAGTACGCACGCACACAATACTATTATTTTCACACAAAAAATATTTATTAAAGAGCACAAATTACGCCGTTATGATACAGTTGTATGACGTTAGGATCACTGTTAACAAAAGCAATAACTTTCACGAGTTATGTAAAAGTTGTTTAGGAATGTCACCGGTCAAAAATCGAAGCATTATCCTGTAAACACGTGAGTGGCGAGCACCGGCTGCCAGTTACACCGGCCGACTTAATCCGAGTGGCCCGAACCGAGTGCCTGTCAAACCGACCAGCTGGTTTGAGACCCGCCACTCTAGCGGACAAACTCAAAACTAAGTTGAGCCGCGCGGTGAAGTGATCCAACTTAGAGTTTAAGTGGTTTGCTCATACCGTTTTCACAGACTTTGCGAGTGTGAGAATACAATGGAACTGTTTTGTAAATAAAGAGAGATTGATTAATGTTAGTGAGGTATTTGAAAATCAATGAATTAATGCATTGGGCAAATAATGGCTATAGTAAAAAATAATCAAAAATCACTTGTTACTCCAGAATTTTTCATTTATTACATATGTGGGATCTTTCCATTTAAGTATAGAAAAAACTTGATAGAATAGAAAAAACTGCAACAGATGTAATTATTATTTTTCATTTTATGTAGGGGAGACCGGGGGCAAAAGTACCACGGGGCAATAGTAACGTTGGTGATATTTTGGTTGGCAAGCAACGCTGAAGAGTGTGCGGCCGCGGGGGCATAGGCCGTAACGTGCTCGGGTAGGCTAACCATTGAGCAATGTGCTCCGAGCAGCGTGGACGTGTGTAATTGACTATTGCCATTTGGACAGCCCCGAAGTAATTTTTCGTACTTTGAAAAATCAGTTATTACTCTTTAATTTACAAAGTATAAGTAAATTAACAACAAATATTAGAATCTATATATATTACACAATACAAACCTTATCGCAAAAGTAAAATAGTGTTCAGAGTTTCTGATTAATTTTTGTTTTTGAATAAAACAGTCTTCAGGAACAATTGTACCATTTTTTTCGGGGTCAATAGTAACGTTACTGTTGACCCCTTGTTACAAATGACCCCGAGGTGAAAATAATTGTTTTACCTAATTTATATGTTTTGAGCCATTAAGAAATCTTTAGTATTTTCATACTACTTAGTGGACACCTGCAGCTTCACTCGCGTGAATTAGAAAATGCGGTTTTCGAAAAGTTTCGTTTACACATATATCTTAGTTGCTATCCTCTTCGTGGGAAAACCTCTACCCAATGACACCTAACCTTAACCCGAATAAAATAATATATCAATAAATCTTCACGTGATGGCTCGGCAATCATTACGTCATTTCTATCTAGTCGGAACTTTATCCTTTTTTGTTTTTCTAATATCATTGTGCCGTCACCTCTTCAACGCGTTTTAGGTTGAAAATAAAAAAACGCTTAATTTGTATTGGAGATCACATTTTAAACATCATATTTTATTAAATCTTAATAAGTATCTTTATTAATAATTAAAGTGTCATCAATCGCAAATCTAGGACAAAAACATTCGTCCGTAAGCGCATTTTGGAAATTTAAAATATCTACATTTATTTGCCTATTTTTCTTTTATTTTTACACTAACTATTGCCCGCACATGGAAATTCATCCATTCCTTCTTTGGGCTTTTGGAGTACTGACTACTCAAGTGGATCCCCTTAACCGGATTTAGAGATGGGCTGTTCGTATTGTTGGTTCGTGTGGTGCTTGTAATCTTTTTGTTAGCAGAAATATGACAGGGGTTAAATGTAACAGGGGGTTGTTAGTAACACACACGTTTTCATATAAATTTGTTGTTGTTGATTATTGTTGAATTCATCAAAGAAATATACGATTTAAATGTTATTTAATGACGTAGTGCTTATAATTTGTCTAAAATTGTAATTTTAGACAGTAATATATTCGCTTTTGATCAGTTATAAAGAGAAGTGTATACTTTTTTGTTTTGAAGCGGCTTGAAGAAGTAAAAGCATTTATTTTAGTTACCAATTAAAAGACTGATTGTATTTAAGATTATGATTATTTTTAAAATTAAAATATGGCTAAATTCATTAACATTGTCATTTTATTGTTCATCAAAACAATGTTACAAACAACCCCGCACTATGGGTCAATTGTAACACTCGGCACTCGTTTTTAAAAGTGAGATTGCAACATAATTACGATTAGTACTCAAACGTTGACTAGACAAGTTGGTAGACACTTAAACTAAGTTTCTTGGAGAATAACAGGATTTTGTTAGATATCAACAGTTTTGGCACAATCAGCCACGAACTAAAAACTGTTACTTTTGCCCCCGGTCTCCCCTACCCTCAGGCTTCATGATTTTGAGTTCGAATTGAGTTTCAAAACAATACGGAAATAATAAATAAAATATTTAGATAAATTGTACATATTATTTACACCAACCAAACAAATAATTGTATCAAAAGCATTTCAGCATAATTGCACCTTCATAACTTAGGCATCTTTCCACGACATCTTCTCTTTTTCCCGGATTATTCAACGTATCAAAAAAAATAAGAATAAGATAATCCCAATATAACGTTAAATTTTGCCTATGAGTAAACAATTTAAAAAGGTGTCTAAAAGTTTTCAGCGCCTATCAATTACAGGAATTTCAATTAAACTCAGCACCAAAACGATGATTATTACGTTAAGCGCCTTTGCCATGGAGCCAAGCTCGGCGCGTCATGGCGTCGCGTCGCTGGGGCGGGACGGGGAGGATATTGACTTGCGGCGCCTTCTCTGCGCATGTACTTCCATGTGTTCTGCTAACAAAATTATCACTATTTCTTTGTTTATATCCAGATTGTGCACAATTACCCCATTTGCGATCCAATATCAACAAACGGGATCATTGCCCCGGTTCAACCGCATTGCCGCAGTCCTGTGTACCTACGATCCGGATCAACGCACAAGCGGCCTTGACCTCACGTAAAGAATTAGCGCAACTACCAACTTTTAAGACGCAAGCGAGCCAAGCGAGTTATAATACTCGGGAACCAGCCACATTAGTATGAAAGTACGTCATATATAATCCAAGAACAGATTATTATAAGGGAATTACGTCCAAATTGAGACATTTCTCGAATTTGGCTTGGTCATTCAATCTCATAGAAAAAGAACTAAAGATGATTAGTGAAAATAATTATAAAATGAAATTGCTGTAACATATTATTATATAGTTTTGAGCCAAAAACAAAACCATAATTATGTCACTTTGGACGCACTTCCCCTACCTTTATCGCAGCGTCGACGTTCCCTATTTATTCCTCGGGGAGTTTGGAACTTTCCCGCGAAAGCATGTTTTAGTTTACACACAAGACGGCATATCATCATGTTGCCGTTGGCTGAATTTTATCTTGTATGCTTCATATGCTTGTAGCTCTAAAATTCAAATGGCAGGACAATATTATGACAGTCACCATAGCTATGATAATTATGTATGACAAGATGAAAAGATAGCCATGGGAAGCTCTTTGTTATGATTGCTAGGGAAAAGGATGAAAGATCTTGCGATTAAGGTAATCTTTGTGACATTGAGATTACAGTAATATGATGAGGTCTTGAGTCCCAATGAGGGGCTAATGGAGTGCACGCAAACGAGTTATCAGGGCTAGGTAGGATAGGTTCGGGATACCGTTGTAAACTATTTGGTCTTTAAGTTATCTTTGGAAATATTTGTGTAGAATCCAGAATTATGGCTCTCAGAGATATTGATCATGGAAGTCTTGTGGCTTCTCACAAATTCCGCAAATGCCTTCCACGATTTTTTCCCGTAAGTTGAAGGTTTAGCTCCAATTAATATCTATCGGGAAATGAAACTACGGCAATCAATTATCTGTTAATTGAGGAATGATCGAGAAAAAGCTGAAACTTGTAGCCGGATTGATGATACTCTCCGTTTGATCCGTAAGATCCAGATCAGGGATTCGGTTTTTTGTATAAAGTAAGTCCAGAATTGATCGTAAAATTGACCTGTATCGTGGCTTACAATAACGCATTATATTTGACTTTATTGCTACTGAATACCGCTGCTACTGAATATTTCCTTCACACATTTTTATATTGTTAACAAAACAATATTATGCAAAACATTATCTAGTTTGTCAGTACGTTTATGGTCTGCAGATTGCAGTGGAACAACGGTTGGCTTGAGGCCAGTATGCGCTCAGTTTTTAGCGTGACACTTTTTCATCGGTTTCCGCCTTCAGACGACGAAAGAGGGGAATACTTTGATTTATGAAACAGTAGGATGCCTCGGATGGAAGCAGCTACGATACACCCAGTAAGTACACAAATACAATTACACAATTTACACAATACATAATGTACACAGATTTTTTTATTTATTTTTTTTCTTTTTCTTTTTACCGCTCATCGTGGTTTTTTCTGTTTGGCCTAATGGTTAGTTGGTAGAGAATGCATTAGCATTAAGCTCGCCATTTGTCCCATTATTGCTATATTGTGGTCAATAAAGTGTTAAATAAATAAATAAATACATTTTTTTGAGCTAAAGGGAAATGTCTTTTTGTTTTTGAAGTGAAACTTCTTTATAGAAGGGGTATTAGGAGATTTCTGTCACGAAAAAGCGTTACCGCGATGTGACGTAGACGATTATAATCACGTAGAAATATTTGAAGTAAATATTAAATATAAATACGTTGCCATTCTTTTTAAATGTTTAAAATATCTGTACTTATTAATTTTTTTACATAATTTTTAATTTTTGTTTTAAAATTTTGAGATTTTTTTTGAATTTGGTTTTTTATTTATTATGGCCTGATATAAATACCCGTATAAAGAATTTATTACACTAGCCTTCGGTCTACAACGTTTTAATATACCAGGTAACTTAGCTTGGAATATTCACGGAGCATATTAATTTTGAAGATTAATAGATTCTGTTCCATCAATGATATTATAAGTAAAAGAGCATATGGAACACAAAGATGTTTATTAAACATCTTTGTGTTCCATATTGAAGTACAGTATAAACTGAGGACTGATGTTAAAGGGCATGGGATTAAAATGTATTTAAGTTAATATATTTGCAGCCTTTCTCATAATTATGCTACCATCTTAACTGCTGCTTGTATCAAGGGAAATCATTTCCATAGCAAAGACATACTAGGGATAATAATATAATCATCCATCAAAATATATCGGTGCTCACAACAACCGACACAACTCACAAGTGTTCATTATGTAGGTAAGTACTTCCGGGAATTACCAAGATAAGACACCTACGGCCTACCAAGAAAAATGCCCATTCTAAAGATATGAATAAGTACATTCAAGCATTCAGTGTATGGCAAAAGTGTAAGGATATATTCCATTTTGAGTACAAGTCAATCTGCTTGTGGTATAACCTGATTGAGAGAATCGACAAAACTCCTTAAATCTAAAAGGTATTTCTAGATATAAGTATGTCTGTGAGGTATACATGACATGTATATTTATGGCGATTTTTTAATAGGTACATATAACTTTTACTCATTAATGGCCTACTAGTAACTGAGCTCGAAACTATAAGTTTCTTACTGAGCACGGGTCTCTCCTCTTGAGGAGACCTACAGCATACTCCATCACGCAGCACGCTTTTCCAGTGCGAATTTTTATATTGTTTTTAATGATTTGGTGATAATTTTAGTGGTCCCCTTGCATGATCTTGCATTTTGGTCGGGATATGTCCAATGGTAACCACTTACCATCAGATGGCTCGTCTGCATGATAGTCGACATAAAATGACATAATATTAAACAAAACACATCATTAGAATGCAGCTGCGATTATCTCATACCCAGTTCAGAATAAAATCTAAAATACATTCACTTGCAACAACTTCGTGACTTATTCAAATTAACCTTATTAACTTCTGATCTTCGTTCCACATAGAAAGTATCTAATTCACAGATTAAACTGCGAACACGAAAGCAGAAAGCAGTTATATTATACATGTATAATAACAGTCAGGACAATTGGCGCACTCGGTGTTTCCCAGTCTCCCCAGTTCCCACACGAAGCATTCGCGTCACGTTTTGTTATTGCAGTCCGCCTGGCACCGCCGGAAATAACACAAATTATGGAAATTTTTAATCTGTATAATAGACGACAAAAACAGGAATTCCAAATGTCAGGAGTGGGGAATGTAACGAACATGTTTTTGGGTGCTTATGAAACACCTCTACGTTTCTCGTTGGCATTAAATTTAAATTATTTTAATTATAATTGTATTAGCTGGGTACAGTGTCCCCTTTCATCATTGTTGTACGTAGTATCTCAAAATAATTTGTGCCTTGTTGGAAACATCGTCTCAACATACATAGGTAGGTACATATATTCCTACGATACGGGAACTCACAATCAGCGATTACTTTTAAGTATAAAATAATAAATTCATGGATATAAATTGTGGAGAAGCGCTCGTAGCACAGTGGCTTGTGTCAAATCTAAATTTTCTGCAAAGTTAAGCAACAGCGAGCGTGGTCGGTAGTTACATGGGTGATCGCTAGTGACCAAAAATTCTATTGAGTGTTTCCGTGCTTCAAAGGGCAAGTAAAGTCGTCGATCCCGGTTGGTCGTCGGTTGTCGGAAGCCCACGTATGGCATGAAAAAACATTTGGGTTGGTTCTAACTCCATGTCACTAGCCCCTCCACCAATCCGCACTGGAGCAGCGTCCTAAGCTCTAAGCCTCCTCAAGAGGAAAGATCTGAGCTCATTAGTGAGCCTATTGTAGCAATCATTCAGATATAAACATAATATTAACATAGAAGTCGCTGATATCGTTTACAAATGAGTGCGACGAATATTGTGTAAAAAAACCGAGCAAGTGCGTGTCAGGCCACGCTCCGAAGTAGGGTTCCGAAGTAGTAAATTTATTGACTACTAGGTACTCATTAATTACTTCAGATAACATAGCCGTGATAGTTTTCTTTGTAAATTCATCATATAATCTATTTTTGAGAATTTTTCACTTGTTCACCTCCAACCGTTTAGCCAGCAGGAATGAGGAGGGGACACTTGACTCTAACCAAAATTAGCTCTTCAAAGCCAAATATTATTTCCAAAACGGACCCCTAATTCCAAAACGGACCCCTAATTCCAAAAATGGTCTTACAAGACCCATACTTAATATTTTTGAAAGACCTTTTCAACGATACCCCACATTATAGGGTCCTAAGGAATAAAAAATTCATCCTCACCTCACGAATACCTGTTAGGGAAATACTCCGAAAAAAAAACTTGAGAGGTGTCAAGGGACACCCGGATGGAACGAAGTTCAGCGTGATTTGTGATTCTGAAAGTTTTACAGAGATGGCGCTGTACAACTTTCTGAATCACGCTAGTAGCGTACAAATTCAGAAAGTTGTACAGCGCCATCTCTGTAAAAACTTTCTGACTCACTTCAACAAGTATCGTGGCAAAATTTCGTAAGAATTTTTTCCGTCTAGCCCCCTTTCATAACGCGCGATAAGGAACTTCGTTCCAAAATGTTTAAATATTTTTTATTCTACGATTCTGGAGTTATAATAAATATTATTATGTATATCACTAAGCACTATAGCACTAAGAGTCTCGGCGCTTTGCTTCGGACAGACTGACGGAAATAACGAAACTAAGTATAAGGGTTCCGATTTTACTTCGGAACCCTAGAAATGACTTTGGTATCATCTTGCTATTGTCTTACATTGTAAAAAGAGATCCGTGAGGGCACTGGGAATATGGGTTGTGATACTTGCGATCAATATTAAGAAAGTCCCACATTTTATTCTAAGCTGGCAAATCCCCGGTCCATGACCGACATTAATGACCATGAGTGACGGTGCACTCTTAATTTTTTAATCTATACTAATAATAAAGAGGAAAGATTTGATTGTTTGCATTGAATAGGCTCCGAAACTACTGAACCGATTTGAAAAATTCTTACACTGTTGGAAAGCTACACTATCTCCGAGTAACATAGGCTATATTATATTTTCAAAAAAATTAGGGATCCTTAATAAAACTCCAATAATGTAACCCAAGGTGTAAAAAATTAAGAAAACCGAAGCAAAGCGAGGGCGGTTACTCGTCATACTATAAAATGCTATTTGTTTTTAAATTGTCATCAATTTTATCAACTATTCTTCTCCCATCTATCTTACCCACAGACATAGATAGTTTTACTTCGAGTATACGAAGTACGAACAGGAATCAAAGGTGGTCAAAGTTAGGCGCATAAGTGCTGCTATAAATGCAGCCTCGGTTACATTTGAAACTATTTATAGAAGATGTAAAGTTGTTAACTAGTTAGTTCACCGTACTCTACGCAAGAGGGCGTTCGGTCATGCCCGTGAAGCCTTATGTGCAGTGCTGTACGTGATTCTAATATAAGTCCGTAGATGGCGTTAAAAAAGTCAGTTATTTTATTACTATATAGAGGGCAGGGCTAAAGTCTTGCATCGGTTCTCTGCATAAGAAAAGAGCGGCAAATTAAAAAAAAGGGCTGTCAACACTGACAATAGATAGAAAAATTAGTTTGATACCATTGCAGTACTATTACTAGCGTATAGAACAGACACCCCGAACAACATCTATGTCCCAATGCATTGGCGCCACGTGGCTTCAATCTTTAATGGATTCCTTCGATTTTGAAAGGAGGAGGGCTCAATTTTGAAATTCGAACCTCCCGGGCGGAACACACATTTTGTTCGAGATGTCTGTTCTATGTCATTATACTTCAATGTTTGATACTTTTATTTTTTCATTCAATTAAGTTTTTTTATGGCTTTCAATTTTGTAATGCACTGAATTTAAAACTTGAAGAAACAAGAAGCAAGTGCTCGTTTATCATAAAAATGGTTACCATGGGCGGGATTCGAACCTGTGACTAAAACCTTCGCAGGCAGACACATCTATTATCGACTATGCTGCAGAGCCGACAAGGAATATCAGGACAAAATATCACGTCATCCATATTTGTAATTTTATTATTCTACTCTCCTTAGTTTATAGAACCCTCCTTCTTAATTGTTCTAACAGACACTTCTGTAAGATAAACAATTATTGAACAGTTGCTTTGTGGAATGGGCAATTGTATAAACATAGATAGTTAATTAGTAAATAGTCAATAAACTTCTACATTCAAAACTGACACGCACTTGGTTTTTTTCTTTGATATTCGATATGTTTAGTTTTTAACACAAGAAAAATAATTATTTTCATAAAATAATAATATGGCAGCACAAAACAGTCGCCTTATTTTGGAATTGCACTTTTCTGGACAACGTAGTTAGACCACAATTGTGTCTGAAGTTTAAAGTTTGAAGCCCAGATAACTTTGATTGTAACATCCGCTACGCTTCCTAATAACTATACTAATATTATAAAGAGGAAATATTTGATAGTTTGTTTGCATTGAATAGGCTCCGAAACTACCGAACCGATTTGAAAAATTCTTTCACTGTGGGGAAGCTACGCTATCCCCGGGTGACATAGGCTATACCTATTATATTTTTTATTCTATTTTTCCCGAAGCGAAGCGAGGGCGATTTCCTAGTATTTTATAAGAACGCGTATTTCACACAGTGAGGCTAATCAGCAGGATTTTTAGAAAAACGTACTCTGAAAAATACAGGTCACCGGGATCGCCGGATCGTATCGCCGACGGCCGAGCTCATCAAATTGTAGTTAGCGGATATGAGTGTTAAACGGAAATTTGTTTTTAATCATTTTTAAACAGCTTGCCAAGTTATTGTATCATTTATTTAGCTTATCTCGAAAATGATGCACTTTGTTTGCTTACCAGTCTTACCACTACGTACCCAATTTTGTCCTCTTGTTCAAGGAATCTGAATTCCACCCAAAGATGATCAAAATGTAAAAGTCCTTTGAATGAACGTTCTAAAAACCTAAATATTTCTTTAAGCGAATCTTGCTTAGCAACACTTACGTCATGTTCACCTGTTTGTGGGAGAAACGATGCGGTTAAAAGTGTATCATTTTTAGGGTTCCGAAGTAAAATCTGAACCTTTATAATTTCGTCATGTCCGTCCGTCCGTCTGTCCGAAGCAAAATGCCGAGAGACCCATAAGCTGTAATTTGGCACAGATATACATATTTATTAAAACTCTAGAATCGTAGAATAATTTTTTTTCAGGTACCTGAGTGGTACCTCCTAAGTGAAACACCCTCTTGAGCAACTTTCATCCCAGATTCCCAGCGCAGGTGTCCGCCAAGGGTGTATAATGTCACCTCTTCTTTTTTTGACGCTTACACCGAACTTATAATGCGTATCACTCTTGAGGACTGGACAGATGGTGTTACCGTTGGCGGCTACAAAATTGTTAACTTGCGTTACGCAGATGACACCACCCTGTTCGCTTCTACTGTTCAACACATGGAAGAACTTCTCCAAAAGATGGAACGTCTCAGCCTCGAGTTCGGATTAAAGATCAATCGCACCAAGACGAAAATGATGATTGTAGACCGCGCCAACTCTAACTCGCCGGAAGTATCTGATATTGCGCAGTGTGAAGTGGTCCAATCTTACACTTACCTTGGAACTTTAATTTCGAATAACGGTGGATGCATCGAGGAAATAAAGCGACGTGTGGCCATAACCAGAAACGCCATGGCTAAGCTTAAAAGAATAATATGGAAGAATCGTAATATCACAAAGGCCACTAAGACCCGGCTTTCTCAAACTCTTGTTTTCCTCATATTCTTGTATGCTGCGGAGACGTTGAGATGCTTGGAGTATCGTGGACGTAATTTCGTACAAATGCCTCCATACTCGAGGAACTCGGCATTAAACAGAGACTATCAGCTCTAGTACAATCCCGCATACTTAAGTTCTTCGGCCATGTCTCTAGGAGAGGCAATAACTCCATAGAGCATCTGGTGGTGCAGGGAAAAGTAGAGGGTACCAGGCCACGCGGTAGATCGCCTATGCGATGGACCGACCAAATCAAATCTGCTTTGGGCGGTCCATTACATGAGTGCACCAAAATGACGACCTACATCTGCCATAAATGCGACTTCATGACGACCACGACCGCTCTGCCAAGAGCGAAATGATTAAGAAGAAGAGTGGTACCTGAGTGGTGAGGGTGAGGATGAATTTTTATTCGTCGCGTACCCTATAGTGTGGGGTATCGTTGAAAAGGTCTTCCAAAAATATTATGGGTCTTCTCAGACTATTTTTGGAATTACGGTTCGGTTTACGAAACATTTGGCTTTATAGTGCTAATTTTGGTTATAGTCAAGTGTGGGGGACCCTGTTGGCTAAACGGTTGGAGTTGGACAAGTGAAAAAATCTCAAAAATAGGTTATAACTTATAATATGATGAATTTACAAGAAAAACCATTACGGCTATATTAGCATAAGTAGTTATTAAGTAATAGTCGATAAACTTACTACTTCGGAACCCTACATTGCGCGTGGCCTGACACGCACTTGCCCGGTTTTTTATTTATATGTATTATCATTCCAATGCGATGCTCTCACGAATCTATTAATAGAGATAGGTATTTTATATTCAACGCCTACATTATTTTAATGATAAATAATTGCGCTGCTCTTTTGAATTTAAGAGGATCAAAACAAGTTAATTTAAAATATGACTGTATCATTGCTATAAAAATAAGACTGAATTTTCATTGATAACTAAGTAGTTACGCAATAATGTAAAAACTACGTTGTGAAACCGGGAAAAGTTATAATTAGTTATCTCCTTACATAATTTTTAAATCAGCGGGAAAATGGCTGTATTCAGATATGAATAATATCCTCAATAAAAAAAAATAGTTTATTTTAATAATATCATAGTTTAGAGGAAGAGTAAAACCGAATAGATTTTGGAAGTAAACCATGTTAATTTGAATTTGCTGTCAATCACAGGGTTATTAAAGTGAAATATAGTATAGTATAACTAGCTGACCCGGCAAACGTTGTTTTGCCAGATAAATAAATAAATAAAAATTTAGGGGTGGACTACCCCTAACATTTAGGGGGATGAAAAATAGATGTTGGCTGATTCTCATAGATACCGGATAAGCACAAAAAAGTACATCAAAATCGGTCCAGCCGTTTCGGAGGAGTATGGCAACGAAAACTGTGACACGAGAATTTTATATATTAGATAATATTTTGTGTTATATGTGTTCAAAATCCGTTCAAATTATCATATTATTATTTATGTAAAAAATAACGTGGAAAAATTTGCAAAAGGGGCAAGAATACGCTAAAATCGAAACAATTCTAGAACTGTACAATGGCTAGGTTACACGTATAACACACGAGATAAGATTGAAAATCTCAACTTTTCACGAAATATTCACCCTCTTGAAAATTAGGATAACATACATACATCTGACTTACTCTGACTGAGAGGTGGAAAAAAGCGAAATGGTTTATACAAGAAGGTTGTCAGCACAGAACCACTAATATTAGATGTTCTGTGGTTGTCAGTATTAAAATAATTGCTCCATATTCGGAGATATTTATGATTTCAACGTTTCCCTTTATCCATCTTATCATATTGCTATCACTCATCCTACCCACGTCTACATCTAAGCCCATTAGAAAAAATATTAGTTTAAAACATTAGTAATATAATAATTCTATGGAGATATTTTTAAATAGCTATATTATGTTTCATACTTTATATTTCACGTAGAGTAAAAAATCCTGTCAGGTTAGGTTAGGTAAAACTATTGTTTAATGGTCCTCATCTATTAATCATTTTTACAATATTTTTATTCTTAGAGCGGGTCACATGTAATGTCGTTTTAACATTATGGTCACCCACTGCTACAAATAATATAGTTGACTAGAAACCTTGAGCTATTCTAAAAGAGAAGTGGCTGTGCAATACAATAAGAAGTCTAATTTTAAAACTAGAAAAAATGTAGCTTGTAATTTTATAGTCGAGTATTTATGTGTGCTGCATGATTTGAATATTTGCTTTATTTTCATTAACTTATTAATAGACCTTATTATGTCGTTAAGTAAGTAAAATAAAGCTGTTGGGCTATGATTACGGGTATATATTAACTGTGTTTTCATGAAAAACAGGCAATAGAAAATCTTACTAGCCTCAGTTTTAATGGATCCGTTTGGATGGTAAAATAAAAAAGTGTGTAACCTAACTATGACTTCCAATCCTCAGTGACCTGGTGCAATGAATTTGCCTTTGAACTTCGTTTGGACTTAAAAAGGATGGAGTACCCCAAAACTATTAGACAGGTTGAAGATACCAATGCGACTTACATCTAAGGGGAATCTAGATTTAGATTTACATAAAACATATATTATTATGTTAAGGAAAAGATAAAACTTAAACAGATCGTTATCAAGTAAAACATACTTCCTATTTTATAATACATCGCTTAGTTTATTCGAGTTTATCGATACCAATTTCCCGAACCCATCTTGCATATAGGAAGGGACTACAGCAATGATGTAGGCACGTAATTTAATATCCGACGT
The DNA here is from genome assembly GCA_963932265.1 of Thymelicus lineola. NCBI lineage: Eukaryota > Metazoa > Arthropoda > Insecta > Lepidoptera > Hesperiidae > Thymelicus > Thymelicus lineola. Next base: position 12,787,717 of record OZ010690.1, on the reverse strand, counting down.
GCCTTTTACTATGGAATGTGCCGAAAACAAAAGTACATTGTGACTTCAGAGTGGATACAGTTTCCCTTTTTTTTTGTTTTATACATCCGATAGAGGAACAAAAATATATCAGATACTCTTAAAGAACAACACAGACACACGTATTTTCTGATACAGACAATACATACATCCCGTATTGTGTTCATAAAGTAATTATGATTTATGATGTTATATTTGTCCATGTAACACTAATAAATTAAGTAATCAATCAGCGATCACATAGAAATATGCTGATTAAGTGAAATTCTTGAAGTGAACAATTATTATTAAAGGGCAAAGAGGGGAAAAGACAGTCTAAAATAAAGAAGATGGATACTATTGTAAGATCGTTGTAAATACTTACTGCAATATTTTGAACCGAGCTTGCGCTGTTTCTCCCTAAACTTATTCTTGGATATTCTTCTTTTCAAGCGGTTGAGCACTACGTCCGCTTCGTCAACACTCTCCGAGGAAGAAGTTCGAATCACTTTCACCATCGTACTAACAGAATGTCTTCTGTCTCTTAAATAATCATTTTTTACCGGGTGCCTAGGCTCGATTTCGGATAATCCACGCCGATACATTTTCAACCGCTTTTTCATCTCACAGTCTGCGGCGTCATCCGTAGGAATATTAATGAATTCATTGTCTGAAGTATTATCCTCTAATTGGCACAAACGCCGCGTTTTTTCCGAGCAAATTTCAGACAATTCGTTACGCTTCGTTGCTTCGTGTGAATTTTGCAGTGGATCAGGTGGTTTGTGTGGGCGAAATGTAAACCAATCCGGATTAGATTCTGTTCGGGCTAAGCTCTTTAAGTAAGTTTTGAGAAAGAATACTTTATTGTGAGGTTGATGATAAAGAACTCCAGAGTTGGAGCGTGGTATTTCTTTTTCACACATTTTCTGTCGTAGTATACAGTCACTAAATGATTGGGATGTTTGCAATACTGTGAATTCACTCTCTTTTTTATCGTATTTTTTGTCGGTGGAATCCAAATCGTCCTCTGATGAAGTAGCGGAACGGGCAAATGTCCCGTTTTTATGACATGTTTCGTCATAATCACCATGATCTGTAAATTTAGATTTATTTATCTCATCACAAGTCTCATTGTCGGAGCTTTTATAACTGCTAATTTCACTGGGCCCATCTGAATGAAATGGCGTAGTGTCAAGACTATTCAGTTTCGTATCTAGGAAATTATTATTTATTGTCAGTTTACTTGGAATGTTACAAACACTATTGCCGTCTTTAATTATGTAACCTGGATTTTTAGGTGTGTTATTATCATTACTACCAATTAGCAGAGGAGATCTATACACACGCGTATATATTCGGTCACCTGACACAGAGTTGTGTTTTCTTACCAGATGTTTGCTGATTACATGTTTGTAATCTTTTTCTCTTAACGATTGTGTAGCCTTTAAACATGGTTCACTGTAGTCTGAGCTTTTAATCGATATATTATCGTCATTTGTTTCTACAAGTAAATTGCCATCACAGTCAAATAGTTGTACGGTCGGGAATTTGATATCTTGCGATAGGTTTCGCGTCCGTAGTTCCCATTTTCTTTGAGAAGGTTTTTTTAGTTGAATACGGATAATATTGTCATCAATTATTGGACCGTCACTATCACTCGAGTTCTCTTTTTTCGCCATTTCACAAATTTCTTTCTGCCACACACGCTACACATTTGTGATAAAGAGCACACTGGTTATTATAAAAGCAAAACGTATTGTTACTCAATGCTAATTTGTTTGTTTACAGTCAGCTGTTCCTATACAAACTGGCGTCGAGCCAGACAACACGATTCTTTGGCATTCACTCTGAATAGCATCAATGTCAATTTTGTTTTGCAACATACACTTTGGGGACACACATCCGCGATACATTTTTTAACCCGTAACTACCACGAACGGTTACGAACACGCACTGTAAATATCTGAACATAACACGGTAATGTAGAAGTGGTAGTATGATGAAAACGATTGCATAAGTCGCGTGTATTTCGCGACGTTTGCGCGCAGTTGCATCTTCTAATTAGTTTACTTCGTTCGTATTAATTTTCGTTTTTAATGTAGTCGGGCGCGCTTAAGAAACTGATGTTTACATGCCGTTCATGTAATTGCCGATTGACGCGGATTTCGAAATTTCACTATTAGTCGCTTTTCCAGCGGCCCGCGTCTCGAGACGGCCTCCGTGTGGGCCCATGGTCGATCGCGACTCCGGACATTTCTGCACTGAGAGCAAACTACTAAACAGATGCGAGACACTATAAATAGTGAAACGCGTCGGCAATCTGGCCGGCTCCCCTTGAACCTAGTAGTACGCTCGGCGGCATAGCAAAAAGCATAATATGTGACGTCTACGTAACAACTGTGCACACTGACACAGTTTTTCATTTGACCACGAGGCGTAACCATATGCACTCGCGGGCAATGACTAATGGTCACAGCTGTTTTTCTGCATAATAGTCTCGTATTATTTCTTCACTTTCAAGGAGATAGGTTACAATTATTGCTTGATTCGATTTGAAAGGAATGTCTCTTATATTGTATTTACTTTTATTATTCGTGCGTACTTGTTTGATAAGTATCTGCCGACAATCTGGTTCGTTATGTATGTGGGCGTCTATGTTGTAACGGTTTGGTTCCTTTTTAGAAAATAACGTAAGCGTGTCTTTCGACATAATAATCATTGTTTTAATTTTGTTAGCCCTTTAAAATTAAATCTATTCGCTTGAGTAAGGAGGCTTATATTTTTGATGTTAGGTTAGGTTAACTCATGACATGGCTGGATTGATTTTGACGGGTCTTCCACTGGCAGATAGCTGATGTAGGTAACAAGGAGTAACTTAGGCTTCTTTTATTTTAGAAAAATATAGGATCATTTTGTTAAATACCACGCGGACGAAATCGCGGGTAACAGCTAGTATGTAAATATAAATGTACTTCTATCTAAATTAAGGTGTGTTTACCTACTTGGCACCCACATTATAAATATAGATACAATAACAATACAGTGTAAACTCTATGTTAATAGTAAACATTTAATATTAATATTTATTGGTAATTACATTGTTAAATAACGAGAAAGTTACGTGCGTCATTCAGTGTCGATTGTTTTACGTAATTTGACGCACGCGAGCTCACTATGGGAAAATCACGTATGTTTCGTCTCAAAACTTCATATCTCAGTTGTTTTAAAACGAAATGAGCTGTAATTTTGCACACGTATACCTGAATATATAAGGTTTTATATAATTCAACTTAGTTTTAAATTTAAACATTATTATTTAATTCAAAAATAAAACAAAAACAAAATTTCCTGGATTTTATGTGAATATATTTTTATTTCACGTATGATTTTTTTAAATGACACAAAATTAACTAATAAATAATATTAAAAAACCTAAATACATATATAAAACATTTTGATAGAAAGAAAGAAAGAAAAAAGAAACGTTTATTTTGTAAAATCCTACAGATTTTCGTTCATGACAAGAAGGGCTTTAGCTTCATTCAACAGTTCCTTTGATATTCTTTTCGAGTATATAATAAAGTATATAATAAAATGTGGTACCACATATGTTGGTAGCCGCTCTTGAACGCTTTCTAATAAAGAATTATGAAGTCTAAACTTCTTATAATCCTTCAACTCTTTATTATTATTTTTATTTTCAGATGTAGGCCTACCATTTTTAAGAAAGACAAGTTATGTTAAGTACGTAAAAACATCTTCATACTTCTAATCCTAGCATGTAATGTTGACAGTCCGTATTGAAATGACCTTTTATTTACTTCTCATGTACTGCCTGTAAGTTAATCATTTGGCGAGGAGTAGCACCACAAACTGTACAAGTAGAACTCGAACGATTTTCCGTTAAAACTTGTGCCAATTTACCATCAATTATAGAAATAGGTCATAAGTAACTTCAACCACTCTTATTTATCAGGGAAAGAGATAGGTTTTTTAATTTGATTGTTGATATCGGCCACCACATACACTGCCTTTTCAGCAGTTTCTTTTGCAAATTCTAACAATATAGGTCTCCAATACCTTACAGATGAGCAAGTTTCATTTTTCCAAACGACAATATGAGTCTGAACGGGCAAGTGAAGCAATTAAAAGGTTTGCATTTGATGTAAAATCGGTTTCTTCTCGCAAAATTTGCCCCTATTCACTCTGCCCTGATGACCCAACACAATCCCATTTATAGAATGGTTTTAAGTTTTTAAAGCATTTTTATAAACTGAATAAATCAATAATATACGAGTACATGCCACAGTATGATCTAACAAGTCCTGCAGATTGACCTTATGTTAGTAATGGATATGCTCGAAACTGATGGATAACACATTTTCTTCGCTTCGACTATAGTTGGGTATGAAGGAAACACTGCGCAGTTTATGCCCGCCAAACAAATTCAAAGTTACCCATACGTTTCTTTGCTAAGATCTAAGTCAATATATATCAGTAATGCTTCTTCGAATCGAAGAAATATTTTCTTATCATTTTTTGATGAAAATAACCTCCTCGGTTTTCGGAGCACACAGTCCAATCCGTGCTCTTGTGTGGTTGTTAGGCAGGTACTTTAATAACAAAAAAAACCAGCTGTTTATTTGTTATGTAAATTAAGTTTATCATAAATGCTACTCGTATTTTATAAGGAATAAAGGGCAATTGAAAAAAATACATTTTTATCTCGTGATATATTTTAGGACCGTGTCAGAAAAGGCGCAAGTAGGCGCAAGTTTTTTTTTCCATAGGTAAGGTAATATAGGTAAACCCATTTTTTCCAACTTTTTACCCCCCTCCCCCCCCTTCGTGACCATCCGTAGTATAAGAGAAGACCCCCCCCCCCTAGTTTTCACGTGGTAATTGATAAATACGGTTTTCAATACTTTTTAGCAAAAACAGAGTTAAAAAATAATAATTTTGCTTATATTTGAAGACTTAATGGCGCAATGGTTGCTAAAATATTGACTACGTGACAAAAACCTAAACCCCCCCCTCCCCTCTGTGACCAAGCGTGGTGTTTTGAAGACCCCCCTCCTCCCCCTAAATGAGGCACGTGGTTTTGGTATGTTCCCTAAAGTAAGGTATAAAGATTATAATGCAATAAATATCTCGACATCGGCAAGCATCGGCAACAGGTAAATGTCTTGTGGAAGAAAAATTAAGCCTAAAAATATATACTCACAATGTCATTTTATTTTATTAAACTAATATGTATAATGTTTATTATGAATTAATATGAGGAAATTATAAACATTCGAAAAATATATGATAGTTACATATTAATATCAAAACTTTCGCGTAGCGAGGCATTGAATTGTAGTAACGTATTGCGTCGATTTGATGTTTTCGAACATGAGTTAGATTTGATGTCCATTTACACATTTGTTTAATGAATAAAATAAAAATGCATGTAACTAAACTTCATTTACTATAGTATGTTAATATTTTAATTTTATCCCGTAACATTAACTTTCGTGTCAAACAGTTTTGAGATGGCTTTGTATGGAGCTTTCCCATAGTGCGAGCTCTTCAATTAACGAGTACAAAATAGCGGAGCAAATGCCAATGTTTTATTTTTATAAATATACTAGCAGTTGCCCGCAGCTTCGCACGCGGAAATTATGCTTATCATATTTGTAATTTTATACCGCTTACAGAAGAAACTTAATAACAGGTTAATTTATATTGAATTTAGGAATTTAAAAAGTAAAACCTACGATACAATCACAAATCATTCCTCCGGGAGCGGGTTTTGATAAATAAACAATATTCACATTAATTTGTTTTTTCTTTTTCGTGAAAAATTCGAAAACATGTATTTCATCAATTAAAGGAGAAACGTTTGTTGCAAATTTAAAGCAAATTGTTGATATTTTAAAAATAATCCATACAAAGTTTCATGTTGGTTCCGGGAAATCTTTTAATTTTTTTGGATGAAAAGTTTTCTAAAACATGACCAAAAGTATAAGAAACATCGAGCACATATAAGAAACAACTCAACTAATTTAAGTCGAAATCAGTTCAAGGGTTTTGATGTGATCTAGACAGACAGACAGACAATAATTTTAAAAACAAATTTTTGGTGCTCTAACACGTTATTGAAGTGTTATTTATTGATTATAAATTTCAATATTAATCCTCTCCCTCTTTCTCTCTTCCTCTTCCACACCCAGTGAGAGGGACTGGGCTTCCTGTCCCTTTCCCTCTCCCGCACCCAATCCCTCGCCCGCTTCCTGTCCCGCTTCCTCTCCCTCTCCAGTTCTCTGTCCCTCTCCCTCTCCCGCTCCCGGTCCCTCTCCCACTTCCTGTTCCTCTCCATCTCCCACTCCCGTTCCCTCTCCCGCTTCCTGTTCCTCTCCCTCTCGCGCTCCCTCTCCCTCTCCCTCTAGCGCTCTCGGTCCCTCCCCCGCTTCATGTCCATCTCCCTCTCCCGCTCCCTGTCCCTCTCCCTCTAACGCTCCCGGTCCCTCTCCCACTTCCTGTTCCTCTCCCTCTCCCTCTCCCGGTCTCTCTCCAGCTTCCTGTCCCTCTGCCCTCCCATCCGTAAAGTCCCCTATGCAAAATTTTTCTTCCTCACTATAAGCTAACATATTAATTTTCATAATGAAGAAGTTCCTGAAAAACTTGTAACCCCTTTATTTACCTCTTAGGGGATGAAATTCCAAAAAAAAAAATGTTACAATTTTTTTTCCTTAATTATAAGCTTACAATATATCAAGTTTTACATTACTTCAGTGTTCAAAAATGACGAAGTTTCTTAAATATTTACATCCCCTTAGTTTTGCCCCATAGGGGATGAATTTCGACAAAACCATGACAGTTATTTTTTATGTCTAACTATAAGCTTATATACAAATTTTCACCCTTCTTACTTCAAAACTGACGAAGTTGCCATACTATGTTACATCGATTAAATTAACCCTTTAAGGGATGATTTTCCAAAAAAATGTGGTAAAGTTAACTTTTGTTTATTAATATAAACTTACATACAAATTTTCATATTTATACCTCGAAAACTGGCGAAGCTGATTTGTGTGTAGTTGACTACCAACCCCTAATTTTAAGGGATCAATTTCGAGAAAACCGTGATACAATTATTTTTTGTGTCTAACTGTAGGCTTAAATACAAATTTTCACCCTTCTTACTTCAAAACTGACGAAGTTCCAATACTAACTTGCGCCGCCTTAATTAACCCTTTAGGGGATGACTTACCAAAAGAACGTAATACTTCAAAATTTAGTTTCTATTTTTGAGCTAATGTGTAAATTTTCATGTTTTTAACTTCAAAAATGACGAAGTTGCGTACTGACTGCTGTCCTCTAAATTAACCCTTTAAGGGATGATTTTCCAAAAAAATGTGTTAAACTTAATTTTTGTTTATTACTATAAATTTACATAAAACATTTCATATTTATACATCGAAAACTGGTGAGGTTGATTTGTATGTAACTGACTACCAACCCCTATTTTTAGGGGATCAATTTCGAGAAAACCGTGATACAGTTATTTTTTGTGTCTAAATATAGGCTTAAATACAAATTTTCACCCTTCTTACTTCAAAACTGACGAAGTTCCCATACTAACTTGCGCCGCCTTAATTAACACTTTAGGGGATGATTTTCCAAAAAAACGTAATACTTCAAAATTTAGTTTCTAATTTTGAGCCTATATGTAAATTTTCATGTTTTTAACTTTAAAAATGACGAAGTTGAGTACTGACTGTTGTCCTCTAAATTAACCCTTTAAGGGATGATTTTCCAAAAAAATGTACTAAAATTAATTTTTGTTTATTACTATAAACTTACATAAAAAAATTCATACTTATAACTCTAAAACTGACGAAGTTGGTTTGTATGAAAATGACTTCGGACCCCTATTTTTGCTAGTTAGGGGATGAATTTCCAAAAATCCGTTCTTAGCTGACGTCTCCTTAGCATAAACTATCTCCCTGCCAAATTTCATCTTAATCGGTTCGGTAGTTTGTGAGATTTTTTGTTTAATCAGTGGTGTGTCTCTTTTCAATTTTATATATATAGATTTCCTTCGTTGATGAAAGCTTTAATGTTGTTGTTGTTTAGGCGACTATTCGTCTGAACAATGACAGTGTCATTCTGTAATTATTTTTGACCATATGTTTTTGACTTTGTCCCTTGTCACAGAAGACGTAATACTTATTGTTATAGTCCCCACGAACTAAGAATGCATATTTGTCGTTTGTCATCGCAGTGACACTAGAGATGTACAAAAAAAATCGATTCACGAAAGAACCAATTTTTGCAACAAATCGATTCAAAATTGTAAGACTTTCTAATCGATTCAATAATTAAATTGTAAATTCTAAAAACCGAAACATTTAGATATCCACAAGTAACTGGAATGATACTGCCTCCATTGAGCTACTTAAGTTACTTTACCATACCTATACGCTTAATAATTATGTATTTACGACTATAATAAAATATTTTTTTCCTAAAAAACTCACTGTTAATTCGTCCGCGCCGCATCCAGCGTATGAAATTTGGGTTTCGGTTGAATAATGAATATTCTAACCGTATTTTAATCAGTTCAAATGGCTGCGGTTAGAGATTATCGTATTAAACACTTTTGGTCATGTTCTTATAGAAGAGAAAAAATTAAATTGTTTAATTGTTAAACACAAAGAAAGAAATAAAATAAATTCATTTTTATTTTAAGTTTCGATTATAGTAATGTATCGATTATTATGGTTTTATAAGTGGCTTCATGCCGTCACATCACTTAACTTCAGTGTAGATTTTGTCATCTTCATATAACATTGATTCGACGCCTTATTTTTTTATTCAATTTTGCATAAATTATGATGTGATGGGATTTTTACTAGATTATAACGTTTAATATGATTTATAAATAACGTCAATTAAATAATTATTCCATTTTGCTCAAAGACGTACGTACAAGGTTGGTTCATATTAATAAATGGCAGCTGTCATTAATGCGTTCTTAGATAATTTTGATAGTTAGTTAGCCGCGCCATTAAAGAAACGAATCTAAAATGGCGGAAAAATATCCGCCATTTTAGATAATGATAATTGGAGTGGGACCGTACACCGAGTATCATAGTTCGGATTTTTTTTATTGTACTGCACAAAAATTAAAGGGAAATGGCAATGGGCAGGCCATATCGTATTAGAAATTACCGATGCGATTGAGTCGCCTTCGAATGGCGTACTCTTCTCGGTAAGAGGAGCACAGGTCACCCTCGACCAGGTGGGCTGATGACATAAGGAAGACAGCGGCAATCGCTGTTTTCGGTCAAGGTTGTTGTCCACGGCACCCAGACACAGGGAATCTTAGTGTGGGGCTGAGTGTTGCGTTAAAAACCCCTCCTCACATGGTTGGGTCATAATTTACTCTACTTTCATTTTCCTTTTTTCATAGTTTGCTCGTGTCAAAAGTTGTATTAATACATTTTTTTTGTATAGAAGTTATTTGCACAAGATACTCTAAATTTTTTCGGATGGTTTATTACAGTGTGTAGGCTAACTTACTGAAGTACGTATTTGATAGATACAACTAAAGTGAAATTCGACTCAATTCGTGTCATCGTGGTTACCAAATCATTCCGCGGCTAGGTACCATTCGAGCGTAGATCTGTCTGAAATCTGAAATCATTGACCCGGAGAATGTCCGGAGATGAAGCTTAAGCTGTCAGATTCGTGGGCATGGTTTTATCTCACTCTGCAAATTTCATTGGATTTTGAATGACTTTTTTTTAAGGAAATAGCCTGCAAACGAACTGACGATCCACCTAATGGTAAGTGGCTGTCGTCGCTCATGGACATCAGCAACACCAAAGGTATCATTATCATCACAAAAGGCTAAGAAAGAGAGAAGAAAAAGAAAGAAAGAACTGGCTTTAAAGCCCCCAGCTGGAACACGACGAGTCGTTTGGCGGCTTACTCATGCTCAAGGGTGGTAGCTATCCAAGCGATCCCTATGAAGAAATAATAATAATAATGGTATTAATTAACAATTAAAATCAATATTACAGTGACAACTAAAATATAAAGCATACTTGGACTTTGCTGAGATAATAGTCAAATTAATATACTAGATGACTGACACTTTGCTAATTAAAAAGTAAAGCAGCTAACGGTAAGGTTGTTTTAGGACCATTATTTTTGTTGGGATATTTTGATAATGTACAGAAATTTAACAGTCAATTGTAACGGCTAATGTTAAAGTTAATTTAGGACGATTATTTCTGTTCGGATAATTTAAAGTCTGAACAAAGCCTAAACACGGTTTATAGATTTGAGCCTTTAGTCATCAGTTACAATGTTATGAAGAATGCGGAAGATAATGTTTAGCATTTTCCTAGATCTCAAGACACGATTTAAAAACGGCGGAGACTTGGGACATAGCTTTATCTCTGTCTGGCTGTTCCATCGGAAGACATTTTGAAGGTAATGCTCCAGAACGTGCTTTTAAAATGGTTTTATTATTTCTGAAATGGTTTTAGTTACGGGGACAAGGGCGAATTCTGCCAGTTGACGTGAGGACGTGACCTTTGTTGATATTAGAGTCAGTTTTCCAACGGCAAAAAGTTTGCTACTTAGTTTCACTTTTCTCTAGTGACTTTCGTTAGCCATAAGTATATACGGAACCCTCGGTGCGGGTGTTCGACTCGTGCTTTTATTAGCACCAGTTTTATTATACTTTAAATAGGTACACCATATCCACACGAACCATTATCTCAAAGAAAATACTATACGTGTTTCATACATAGTAATGTAAGACAAATAACCTTTATTTTTGTACCTTCATGTATTTTTACGGACTTACCTCAAATGTTGCCCAAACAAAGAATGAGGAAGTTAATTTACTTTACTTCCTGGATGAAGGATATTGACTTACAGTTCCCTATGCTTGCTCATTTCCAGTTAGCATGATGCACTAGTGTTATTATTTAATTTCTAATCTTTAAAATTAATACGCGAAAAAAATCCTTTGTACCCCTTTGTGTATTTTTTAAGAAAAATGCATCTAGGAGTCTTACGCCCCAACTCCGAGTCACTAACGGTTATTTAAATCGCTCCTTAGTACATAATTTGTATGTCGATACTTTACTAAGGTGCGATTTAAGTAACCATTAGTAACTCTGAGTTGAGACGTTAGGTCTGGTATTGTTAAAGTATACCCGCAGAAGTAGTGCAAAGTTAAATTCGTCTATTGATAGTGTACCTAAAGCTGAACGCACATATATCCGCATCGTCCGCAGCGGACGCTCCGTATGCGGATACCCTCGCACATATGTCCGGATTCACCGTACGGATTTTTTAGTATTGCCAACAATTTTTACAGTTTTTTCCAACCTCTAGTGAAAAACGGTGCGATGTCATTCGTTTATTCCCACTCGTCTTGTTGAGTACTTAGTCCTGTTGACAATAGGTACTAGTAGGAAAAAATCCCACTAGTTCTGTGTCAATTTATTTCCGTGTATAGGTATAGTTTAGGTATTGTGTACTAAGATACAGGCCAAGACTTAGTTTAGACACCAAATCTCCCACAGATTACTTAGCACTTACATATCTTTTCCTTTTATTCATATTTTAAAATGTTACCTGAATGTAATTTGAGGATGAGATGAAATAAAGATTTTTGTATTGTATTGTATTGTATAGTTTGCTATCAATCGTCAAGTATTGGCCATTAAATGTATATTATTTCATAGTTTCCATAAACTTCATAATAATATATTCCTTTATTCAACTGACAGTTGTCAGACTGAGATTCTCAGATTGCAAAAGCAAAATATTAAGACTGATGCAGCTATGGAAAAAACTGTTATAATAGCGTGCGCATTGGAAGAGGAAGAAGAAAATGAAATTCGAAAAAAAGAAGATTCTGGGCTCATGACATCAATTTGAAAAGGCAGTTAGTTGAACGGCAAATACTATACGTTATTTCCCGGCTTGGTGGATGATGATTAATGAACCTAGATAATTGAAAACTTTAATTTGTAACTTTAATTTGAAGGAAATTAAAATACATAATACTCATTATTTCTTTGAAACGTTTCTCCTAATGCGTTGTCAAAAGCATCGTGGCATGGCAACACTATTGGTATTTCGGTTACCTTCCGCATTTTCAGAAATCCGTACGGACGATGCGGATGACAGATGCGTCGGTATATGTCATCCGCACCGTCCGTACGGATTTCTGAAAATGCGGAAGGTATCCGAAATACCGATAGTGTTGCCATGCCACGATGCTTTTGACAACGCATTAGGAGAAACGTTTCATAGTAAACGAATCCTGTGAGGAGATCTCGCCTTCGTGTTTATACCTATACATCATTGTTTTCGGACATTCGAGATTCCGAATGGTGTTCCTCAAACTGCGATAACTAACTACGTTATTGAAATATGAGACAAAGTCGAAAACTAATAAAAAATAATAAGGATCGTGTGTGTGTGTGGAAATTAAATTTCCCTCAAATTCAAGTTACAAATTAAAGTTTTCAATTATCTAGGTTCATTGACTATCATCCACCAAGCCGGGAAATAACGTATAGAATTTGCCGTTCAACTTACTGCCTTTTCAAATTGATATTATGAACCTAAAATCTTCTTTTTTTTCGAATTTGACTTTCTTCGGCCAATATGCAGGCTACTACAACAATTTTTCCATAGCTGAATCAATCTTAACAGTCTTCACCGTTTTTCACTACAGGTTGGAAAAAACTTCAAAAATTGTTGGCAATACTAAAAAATCCGTACGGTGAATCCGGACATATGTGCGAGGGTATCCGCATACGGAGCGTCCGCTGCGGACGATGCGGATATATGTGCGTTCAACATAATGTGTTTAATTAATTAATTAATGAGTTTTCCACGTATACACATGGTTGTGGTAGCAGCTGCACGTACGTGCAGGTACGTTTACTGCCGCCGAAGGATCCCAAAAAGCCAGGTTTTATTTAAAATCTAATTTAATTAAAAAAATTACATTAAAACCTTAAAATTAACCTAGTCTAGCTCCTATCGATATTGGACTAGGAATACCATGATTTATTACAAAATAAATAATTAGGTAGACGTCGATTACGATGTCAGAATCGTCAATTCGCAGTTTTTATTATTTGTACAAACAACTCGATCTTGCACATGTCGGCCAATGATATTATATATTAAAAAGAGGCAGATATGTCATAAGCGCGCGCGTTGTGTGACTCAAAAAGTTCCCTATTGGGAACTCTTATTCAGGTGAAGAAAGAGATAGCGATGTAGTTTTGACGCGAGAGCGATAAAGACGTGCGATAAAGCAATAAAGCGTGCCTTGCGGACATCGGAACAGATTTTTCGTTGTAAGGGCATAACGTATCTATATTTATTTAAACATCATTGATGTCGGCGGCGTCAGCGGTCCTCTTTTGAGTCCTACTGCGTAACTTGCTTATAAACTATTATGTAAATTATTATGGTAATATTTTGAGAGTCAGCTCATCTTAGATATTGTTAGTTAAGGCGCCAACCCCTCAACTTGATGACGTGTGGGTAAAATAATACAGGTCTGCTGTTCATCGATAACCAGGAATGGATCTTTGACTCTTTGTAAAGTTCTTCACTTTGATTGGATTACTCATACTTACTTTGTATTGTCGGTTTAAAAATTGAGTTTTAATTAATTTTAATAATTTGTAAAGTAAATGACTCGGTAGTTAAATATAGGATGGTAAATTTACAACAGCTGAATTATGTAATAAAATAATATCTTTGCAATTTTAAAATGATTCGAAGATATTGTATTTACCTACTGTTTTCTTTACTACCTTTTTACTTAAAATATTTTAGAACATAACATTATCGCCAGTGAACGATGATCATTTATTTATGAGGCCTCGGCCAGGATTTTTAATTTCCCTCACCTGAGGCAAACCTTAAGAGCTGGGCAAATGAGGGGCTCGGTTTATTACTCCCATCCATCACTTAAAAGCCGTGTTTATGCATGAGGAACGCGCGCAGTGAAATTTTGATAGCACTTTACTCAGCCCAATTTTATTGACAATTGTATTTGCATAACTGGGTTTTGTGGTTGTTTTGGTTATGTTTGAAGCCGATTTGGAATGTAAACAAATTGCTTCGCTAGCAACACGTACTGGCACGCTGCGCCGATGTGCCTGTACGTGTTGCTACGGGAATTTTTAAACAGATTTAAAGCTAGTGGATTTGTTAGCTTTTACGAATCTTTGAGATGATGAAATTAGGAAATGGGTATATTATAATTCTTCAGTTACGGTTAAATGGATATATATTACTTATAACTTAAGCTATGTCTTTTTGCATGGATAAATTTACAGTTGATTTATTCTCGTGTTTAATTATGTAGGGATAACGATTACCATACATTTCATGAGAAACTGTAGTAATTTGTAACTGAATTAGTCCAGTAAATGTTATCCAATAAGGTACATTTTGGCATAATTGAGTTTCCTAACTTTGGTAATATTATGGTAACTTTTCAATCAATGATTTTATACACATTGAATGTGTATTCATTCACAATCGTCAATAGTCAATAGTCGTTTTCATGACTTTTAGTCATGAATTTTAGTCGTCTCCGCACTAAGAAAGGTTGTCTCCCATAAGGATGAAAAACAGAATAGAATTAATACCCCAAACGTAATTCGAAATCAATCGATGTGCCTAATGTAAAAAATATTACATTAGTTTTTGTGCCTTTAACTGTTCTCTGTACATCCTGAAGGTTGACTGGTAGAGAATGCTATTTAGCATTAAGTCCGCCTATTGTACCACTCTTTGGGGTTCAATAAAGATTAAATAAATAAATTAGTTTTTGTGTAACTCACGACCATGATTTCTTTGAAGTTAGTTACAAGTATCATTCGCGTTCATCCCATTGTATTTCACACCACATCTCACTTCCAATTTCAGTTCTTATTTCTACTGAAAAATTTTTCGCGCTCTTACTTCATATGCATAAATGTGGAGGTGCTCTATTAACGTTATTGCGAGATGTCAGGCACAGCCGTACGATGAAACTTACCGCACTCAGTTAGCGAAACTTTAGCTTTTCCGATATTCTTTATTTCGTATTTCTGGCAATTTTCCAAGCGTTTTGTCTCCATCCCGTGCAGTACCAACTGGTGGCTTAAAACACTTGTTTGTAATTTTCGATCGTTGTACCTATCTTGTATTAGCTTAGTTTGTAGCAGTTTGTGGGTTACAGTTGTAAAGTGTAGCCTAGACCCGTAGTGTACTTTGTTCGCCTATGCAACAGTATGACTTGACTATGACTATATTATGACTATGACTTGTATGTCGTGGAAAGTCTAACACGCATTGTATCTTTTTGTTCCCGGCCGCACTCCTGCTGCATTAATTTCATATCCGAGATAATCGATTTTATCTCTTAAAAATTCGCATTCGGACTTTAAAGTCAAATTAGCCTGTTTTATCATTTGAGCATTCGAGTCTTGTTAAACATTCCTCGACACTCCTCACATATATCAGGATATCATCGATATAAGCTGTTGCCCCAGAATAGCGAGAAGAACCTAGAACTTTGTTCATCATTCGCTGGAATACAGCGGGGGCATTTGCAAGAACGAACGGCATCCCATTAATTCGATTAAATCCATTAAATCGATTAATCGTGCACTACGGGACACGAAGATTGATGGAGAAGTTATTGGCCAACTCAAATGATAGCTTACCTGCATCTGTATTTCGATCCACCTGTGATGTGAGAGTTTTCTACAGAATAGTGAATTATTCACTCTTTAGCTTAAATTGTAGGAATACACTTTTAGGTACTAAGTTAATGCGCTTACCAACCTAGACTTCATCGCCGCATATAATCAGGTGGAATTGCTGCATGAATGAAACGAATGTTAGTAAATAACCAAAATTATTAAAGACGTAAAGCAAAATTAGCGTAAATTACGCTTTCAATCACTCCTTTGAAAATAAACGTGAGATTTATACCAAAGCAGCCTTTACAGTACGTCGGTATCTTCAAAACCGAGCTAAAACTAAAACTCCTATTTAACGTTTACGGCAAGGTGTCGCTGTCAGATGCAGACAAGAGCCATGAAGTGTTGTGATATCCTTTGTTTTTTATTTCTTTTGGCAAATGCTTTGTTCCCACGTCACGTCATAGAAACTGATAAACACGTGTTATGTTACGTTGTTATATCCATGTTGTATGAGATGAGATTTTTACCTTTATGTTACGTTGTTATTCATAGTGTTAACATTGTTACATTCAATTTTACTGGACATTGTTATCTAGTATGACGAGTGTCTAATCTAATATCGCACCCTCAGTTGAAAAAAGGCATAAGTTGAAAATTGCAATTTTACAGGAGAGCAAAAAAACTGTTAAAATATCAGTAAGTGGTCAAAGGATTTTATGATTTCTTGCACAAAACCGTCAAGATTAATGATAAAAAATTGAAAAAAATTGAGCTTATGCAGCTTTTGTCCCTCTTTCCAATCATATTAATAACCCTGCCGAACGAAGGTTCCTGCAATGATTCCCGAACAAAGTAGATGTTATATGACATAGTACTCCACCACATATAGTGAATAATTTTGTTAGGTCGGTTAGGTACCGCTCAGAGCCCAACTTTTATTTTCTTCTGTATGTATAAAAGAGTAATTGACTGACTGACCAATGCACAGCTGAAACCAGTAAGTCTAGGAATACGCTGGGTCAGAAGTAAGTAATTTTGCACAAAGCTTACTTAGGCACAGGACGTAACGGCCATGTCCGGTGAGGATCTGTATCTGTCTGTAGGTGACGTTGCCTTCGCGTCTCTCTATCCCGGCGTCGAAGTTGGCCAAGATCGCATCAACAACATGTTGGCGCGCCGCCCTCTCCTCCTCCAGCCGTACGCGCCCCTCAACTAGTGTTTGCATGCGATTGTGGCCTAGAGAATTTGAACCTGTTATATATAGTAGGCTGTCATCGTTATAATATTATAGCAGTCGTTGAGCCATCCTGAATACTTTCAGATGGTAAAAGAACATTCGATCCACATTGACGTAGGGTTATGGTATACGCTCTTGGTCTTCAAAATTACTAGGGGAAGCCCTTGTAGACATACAATAGCAGTAGACATAAAAGTGCTTAATAATTTTTGACATCTATTCGTAATAAAATATGGTGCATAGCTAGGTCTGAAATTTATTACACCTACGCCCCAACGCACAATCACTAACGGTTACTTATACCTATCGCTCCTTAGTAAAGAATCACTATACAAGTTCTGTACTAAGGAGCGATTTAAGTAACTATACATTAGTGACTCTGACCTCAAGCGTTAGTAAATGGAATAAAGTTTCCTTTTAAACAATAAATAGGTGTACTTAATTCATTACACTTCACAGACCATGGGTGATATTATATTACTTTATCGTGAACTATTTTGGCATCCGTCCAAACGGAAGCTTTTGTCTTCATAGTCTGCTGGCTCTAACGACCCGCCAGTGTCTGAGCAGTTATGAACACTTGTTACATGTGATGTTATGTTCGCCTGGTACTTACCGAAGGCTTGGACAACATATTTATAGTAAATATCGAACCACAAAGGTTGTAAGCAATTTAAAAAAAAATATTTGAACGATTTAATTAATGCTTTATGTTTAGGACACACCAAATTTCCTTCATAGTCTTCCGCTAATGCTGAAAAGACCGGAAATCATCATGAGGAGATTAGGGTTTGTCCTTGCACTCAGTACTCACTGATGTGCTGAAGACATAATAGTACATTGTATACTATGTAGACTCCCTATTTAATACACTGCAGCTGTATTTAATAACCCAATGATTTGTGTCTAATTTTCTTACAAGGATTAGTAAGATTAGTCCTCTGTACCGATATAATTATAATGATATTATTCGATATTACTTATATATTATTATAGTAGTGATTTCTTTTTCTTATCTCTTTCTTGGCCAAACGCATCAGTGTTGCTGATGTCTATGGGCGACAGTAGCCATTTACGATCAGGTCGGTCGTTAGCATAATTACCGAGCTATATTCCGTCAGCAAACATTAAATAAAGCACAAACATCTCGATCCCTTACTTATAAAACGTGAATCTTACTTACCAACCAAACTCTCCATGTTCCGCCCTTTACAAGAAACCAATTACAGAACAGTCGACTTCTAACCAATTATTCAGCTTTCAATAAATTTATAAAATTTTCTGTTTTAACTTTTTAACTAATAAAGTCGGACGGCCGTAGCTTTTATGTAAGTTATCATCGAGTTAAGCCGACAATCTGCGAAATGCATAACAGAGATAATAATATTGTCCTTTTATAAAGCGAAGCGCGGCTGTAATATGCAGAAAAACCAAGCACTTGATTTATTTCTGTAGTACCGCTGTAGCAATTTTAATAAAAATGTGATGATGATAAAATTAAAAACAATGGAAAATATGAATACCCATACTGCACATTATTCTAAAGAGGGAAAAGAGGAGTGGTAAAAGATTAGTTGTTTTCTTATGAGTGTACGTCCAAGCCAACCGCAAGACAGGGAATCCTGCAGCAAATCTGTGAAAGCGACTATCCGTAAATTATCTCTGGGAAAAGTTCTTCTAGCGATTTCTCTCTGCGAAATGTTTAAAAGCTGGGAACAAACACTATCGGAACGCGCTTCATATTTACCCAGATATCGACAACGCTGCTCGATATGCGTGCTGTTTGACTTGAAACATTGATATAAATTGTTCCAGAGCTTCACAAGTTAAGTCCTTTTTAAATACGATAATTATCGTTTCATTACATATACATACAGGTCTATGTTTCATTACATAATAGGCTAGTTGACAAAATTTGGAAATTAGTTTAAAACTATAGCTTAGCATCTATTTCACCCCAAAAATATATTATTCTAAGAAAAATAAGTCTTTTACATTAGTATTTTGAGTTTTTAGAAATGAACTTGAAATTGACCGCGAAAAATTCCAAGACTGTCATGGCGTTTTGAATGACGTCACACCTCGCGAAACAGCCGTGTTTGTGTATGACAGTCAATTGTGTTTTTTAATAAATAATGAATTCCTCGTATTATAAATACTGTATAGTGCCCCAATGTAAAAGTACAACGATAAAAACGCCAAACAAATTATTCATATACGTTCCAAACAATAAACAAATACGTAGAAAGTGGTTAAATATGGCAAGGAGGCAAGATGCTCTTACTTTATCAACTGATTCCACAATTTATTTCTGTGAAGATCATTTTGATGTAAGTAATGGGTGAATTTCAACAAACTCGAATTTTGCCTAATTACAGTGGCGAATTTAAATTTGCTGTTTCTGATAAATTTTTTTGGCCTAAATAATAGATAAAGAGTTGTACTAATTAATCATATACTAGAGATCGAAAAAAAATGATTAGTTCATGAGATATTTCCATTTGAAATTATCAAATGCCACCGAAATTATTAAAGGACCACCGGAATTAAAATCCAAGCCACCGAAATTGACTAAATTTAAACTTGATGTTTCTAATACACTTTATTTGGCATAAATAATATGTAAATAGTAGTGATAATTAGTCATATAGTAGAGATTGAAAAAAAAATTATTTGTTCCGGAGATATTATCAAATTACACTATCAAATGCCACCGAAATTAGGACCACTGGAATTAGAATTTGATCCACCGAAATTGATTTATGCCCATGAGAAATCATAAAGGCAGGATCATTCAATACTTTAAAGATATTATGTACATTTTGAAGAATAGGAGTCTAGATGAACGGACTCCTTTTAGCGGTAATTAGACAGGCCCATTGCACTTCTGAGCCACGTTTATAAGATGTTTTCGAGGGTCCTCACAAATCGCATTGCACGCAGGCATGACGACTTCCAGCCTCCCGAACAAACAGGATTCCGAAAAGGATACAGCACCATAGAACATATACACACATTGCGGCAGATTATACAAAAGACCGAGGACTATAACTTGCCGTTATGTATAGCCTATGTGGACTATGAGAAGGCCTTTGATTCTATCGAGATCTGAGTGGTACTAGATTCTCTACAGCGGTGGCGGATCGACTACCGGTTTGTACTCATCCGCCATCATATCCGTCAGAGTACACGACACAGCAACGAACCCCATCCAACTGCAGAGAAGTGTCAGACAAGGATGTCATATCCCCAAAACTGTTCACCGCTTTGTTGGTAGACGTGTTCAAGCTGATGGAGTGGAAACAACATGGCATTAACATCAATGGCGAATACATCACACACCTACGGTATGCCGACGATATAGTCATCCTGGGTTCCCTGGAAGAACTTGGAACAATGCTCGGGGGACTTGAACAGCGCCTCACAACGGGTGGGTCTTAAATCATGTCGAATGTCCATGTCACACCCGTATCGGTTGTTGTTGACGGAGTTGCTCTCGAAGTTCTAGACGAATACCACTTCACCTTGACCTGGGTCAAGTGATCCAGATGGGTAAGTCCAACTTCGAGAAAGAAGTCACTTGTAGAATCCAACTCGGATGAGCTGCGTTCGGGAAACTCCGTCATACATTGTCGTCCAAAACACTACCTCAGTGCCAGAAGTTTAAGGTGTTCGAGCAGTTTGTGTTGCCGGTGATCACATACGAATCCGAGACGTGGTGCTTTACTATTGGCCTAATCCACAACCTCAGAGAAGCGCAGCGGGCTATGGAGAAGGCTATGCTTGGTAATTCTCTACATGATTGCATCAGAAACGAGGAGATCCGTAGACGAACAAGGGTAACCGACATAGCTCGAAGAATTAGCCGGCTGAAGTGGCAATGGGCGGGCCACATAGTGCGAAGGACCGATAGCCGTTGGGTAAGAAAGGTCCTCGAATGGCGCCCACGTCTCGGAAAAAGGAGCATAGGATAATAGGACGCCCCCCGACCAGGTGGACTGACGACCTGAAGAAGACAGCGGGCATCCGCTGGATTCAGAAGGCTCAGGACCGGTCAGAGTGGTGCAAGTTAGGGGAAGCCTATGTCCAACAGTGGACCTCCAAGGGCTGATGGATAGATGGAGACACGCTTGTATTTCTATGGCCTATACTTCCCTATACGCTTTGATTTGCCACCGGAGCCACCGAGATTGCGCCACCGGACTTAGAATCAGAGACAAAACTTGAATTTTAAAGAAAACTTTTAGTCACAGGTTAACTTTTATTTCACAATTGTAGCTGAAAACCGTTAATGGAACCCTCCATAAAATTTCTAGATAATCTGCTTTGTACTTTTACTAATATACATGACATCGGAATTGGATGATTTTGTATTCCTGCGCCACCGCAGTTAGTACTTACGTGTTTGGCAGGAAAATTACGTAACCAGGCGGTCATCCTAACACGCAGTTTGCAAGAGCACAACTGAACGGTGCGGGGAGAGCCAGTAAGGTGTCTTCCAAATCGTGAAGTAACAAGTAATGAAGTATACAAAATGCGCCACCGGAATTGCTTTTTTTTGTAGGACATTTTTAAAAGATGTTTTAAGAGCTGTTGTTTAATCTTAAATTACTCCATAAATATATATTAGTTGTGTTATTTAATGTATTTCTAAAAAACATTCCCTTTCAATGAAATTTATTTACCAAAAAAAATTAAATTAATAAAATATGTAAATAAACGCAGTTTGGACAGTACACTGGAATTAGATTTTAGGTCTTAGATATTTTTTTATTAAGTATCTATGTATTAAATACCTCTGAATACTTCACTATCATGTATATCACTACTTAAACTACCTATATAAAATTATGCATAATTGTAGTTTACCTCCACACATTAATTTTCAACCTCACCGTCTCAAAAATGCACTTGGGAAATTCACCCTAATAAACACAGCTTGATGTATCTATTTATAAATGTATAGTAAAAGAAATGACCTGAAATTAAAAATTAATTAAGATAAAGTTATTAAAACTTTGTATTCGCTAACCTCAAAATCAGTTATGTATTTACATTTCATAGTAGGTAAATGCGACTCTCTGACTGGTAACTGCTAATTAAATAAGACTGTTCTTCACATTATACTTACACAGAAGTTTTAACATTGCGGAATTCCGATGAACAAAAGTCGGTGTTTATTGCAAAAAATTTGCCAAGCATAACGGCGTCAATTTTGGGCAAATTACTGCTGTTTGCTTTGTTAAATCCTGATTCCATAGCAAATTATATCTGTCTTTCAAGATTAAACTAAAAACGAACTGTATTAATTTAACGAGAATTGCTGAAAACTCCAAATAACCTGTTCATTTTATACGAAAATGACAGCTACAACGTAGTGTTTCGCGAGGTGTGACGTCACGCTTCCATGCGCTTCACTGATTGATGTTTAATGTCACGTGATTAAACGCCTCAATTTGTCGATTTTATTTTCCAAAAATATTATTAATCTTTTATTATTTTAATAGAAAAGCTGCATTTTTGTTTACTAATTATCATGGTTAATCATTAGAAACTCTAAGCCATTCGATTTATTCTTAGTGGAAACAAGCCTATTATTATGATAGGGATTAAAGCATTAGGCTAGCTAGTCTGGCTAAATACCGATGGCAGTTTAAAAAATAATGGAAGTTTCTTTCCCAGTATACCTACTTGTTTTTCACTATAACCCGATTTGTTCTCTAATGACAAAAGTGAAAAATAACGTAAGAAATTACTATTGCTGACAAAATTCGACGCGCGTACCTAATCTTTAAGATAATAATAATTTAGTAACATATTCATTAATTGATGCTGGTATAATGAATTGATACTCGTAACTTTAATGTAAGATTTTAATAATTTGTGAAGTAAGATATCTTAAAATCCTTTATCTTATTTCGTAGCAACCTAATTCGTGCCTTCTTTGTGACGAAGGAATTAACATCTCTAAGTTTCTAACAATTTGAAGGTTCGTGTTGAAACTTTACGCTCCGAGGCGTGTAAAAGTCAGAGGTTTTGATCGATAACCAGTCTATGTATCTACTTGTTATGTAGATGAGAATGAATCGTAGAAAATTAGGTGGGGTGGTATAATGCATTATTAAATATAGGTTTCTTGTGCAGATACACAAGGAAGATCAGATGTATAGAGTAACAATGAAAACTTAATTGAAACCTTGATAAAAGCAATAATTGTTGCTGCTGTGGCATAATACATTTTAAATAAAAAAAAATACTTAGAAATTCTAAAGATATCTAGGTTCAAATAAGAAATGATGTTTACGGCGCGCTAGCTGGATGTCTTTCAAAATATAAATTAACTAAAAATAAATTAATTCTAAAACTAAAATACAAACTAAATGCACACAAGTTTGTTTCGTATGTTTGCAGTAAAATCGATCACTAAGAAAGCATTTGTTGTTGTGGCACTATTCAGGTGCTTAACTAGATGGCAGATTGCGCGCATATTCTACGACCGACCCAGATACTGGAATGTTTGGCGACCGTTGCCATGGCGACCGTTGAAGCCATGTCAGTGCAGTAAAAGGTACTGCTACACCGTACTACTGCATAGACCATCCGGCTTGTATCCGGTACATTAAGGCGAACATTTTGATGTCCACTTTAAGTCAATCTATTTACAAAGTATGTTTGTTATTTAACATTGTTGTACATTGCATATGTTAACTTATTACCAAAAATTTGTATTTTATATAGGGAATCGGTGGGCCCCACAACACAAACCCTAAAAGGGGCACGTATGTAGTTTTGGCCGCTAAAAGGACTACAGATGCTGAATCTCGGTGCTGAACCCTGGCGTATATCATGCAGGCATATGCTTTACTGCTGGCGTCTGAGAAGCCGTGTAACTGTAAATTACCATGCTCTTCTTCGCACTGCAACCATCTTGGTATTTTAATATGACTGATGTTTTCCTGAATGAAAGACTATCGACTCACCTGTGCGCTCCAGCTATAATAGGTGTGCTGAAGAAGTCACTCGTCAGACTGTACAATCTAGGGATTTGGGTTTCCCCAGAGGGTGGAAAACTAAAATACTATAATCATCAAAGGAAATTTTCAATTAAGGGGTAAGACTAATAATTAAGACTATTTTTACGAACGAATGGCCATTTGATGATAGGTAAATGGTCACCGCCAGGTAAGAAAATCTATTGTTGCCGGTTAAAAGGTGGCATGAAAGATATCTGTGTCTCCGACCAAACAACGTACACCAGCAAAAAGGAACCTCAGCTTATAAGATAAAATAAGATGGTATATTATAAGGCTGACATTATTATCTCGTATCTCGGATAGCAGGGTGAAAAATACGGGTTTGGAACTTAGGAATTGAATATTAGGTTTTTTCAGTTCCGCACCCCTGATCTATAATCATACTGAAACGATAAGTAAAGCGTAGAATTTCTAATATGTTAAATTACAAACCACTCGCATTGGCGATAGTGCGGATGTGACAAAGTTTGTTAGAAAATTGTTTGCGGAGTGCGGATGTGTGAACACAAACTACTCGTATAACGAGCACGTATCTATACAAACGTTAAGTTCGCTGGTTGTTTGGAAGAAAATGCTGTGTTAGCATTAAGCCCAATTTTTGTATCATATTGTGTGAGTGCAATAAAGTGTTTTTCAATTCAATTCAGTTAAAAAGTTATTGACTTAACGTTCGTATAGACACCATGTTTGGAAAAGCATCGCTTGAAGGCTGATGTTAGGATGTTTCAACGCTTATGTAAATTGTAATGATGTTAAAATGTAAAAGGGTAACACTTTTTGTCCGGCAACGCATCGGTGATGATTTGGTGTCGCTGATGTTCATGGGTGAAGATAGCCACTTACCATCAGCTGGATTAACGTCAGCTCGTTTGCCGGCTATGTCCATAAAAAGCTGAATGTTTCGCACACTATTCAACCATTCCCTACTAAACTTAAGATTCTATCTAATGGGGTCAATATTTAACCCTATTGTAAAATATAACCTTAAATGATGTTTTCGTAGCTACAACTTGGAAAGTTTGACAAGTAGGTCACTTTCGTAAAGTTTTAAATAAATATAACTATGGCAAGCGTACGTTAATGAACAAGTGTTTAAAGTTCATAATTAATGGCCTTGGGATAATTAAATTTTTGCTTTAATATAATTATCTCGCAAACTGTATTAATTTATTGAAACAGGCTGCTCATATTGACAATTCATTAATTTTGTAAACAACTTTCGACCCTAAGTTGCTCTTCTTGCGGATTATTTTCGGCCGACCCCTTTTTGCTATCATCCATGATGGATGAAACGCGTACAAAAGCTTAGGAATTATAAATAGTGCGCCTCGAGTTTACTCTCTCCTCATAAATACTAGCCATCTAAAAGTTTAGCTGTCGTGCGTGGTGCAATGGTTATCAAGCCGGATTGCCGCATCAAGGCTCCTTCTTGGGTTCGATTCCCAGCGAGGCGAAAAGAATGATGAGTTTGAATTTCTGTTCTGGGTCTGGGCGTGCGTTTTCGTCTTTTTGTGTTTGTTGTCCATGGCACCCACCACGACACAGGGAATCTTAGTGTGGAGTCTGAAGCGTTATTTATATATTGTATTATTTTATACATTTCTACATAACGCGTCATCGTAGTATTGAATAAATCTGTCTCAAAATTATTTTTGTGCAGAACCTCTTCTGAAGATCGTTGAAGAATCGCGCCTAAACATAGGTTTCCCGAGGGCGGCAGCTAGTATTACTGAAATATACATATAACTTAATACAATTCCTGCACTATATTATGGACTGGTACTGACCGTATTTTCCTGTTCATATTATGCATGTAATAAATGTACCGTCATATTCACTTTGTTAAACGCGCGGGCAATAAATCAAAATATTGCGGTAACATTGTCCCGTGTCCCAATTTATTTACAGATGACTATGATGAGTATATATAGTATGTAGCACGTTCTGTATGATTTATTACTTTTAGTGTCATGACAAATGTATTGTTAGTCTTATTTATCGTTACTAGTGACATACATACTCGTATGGTTTTTATTGCCTAATGAAATATTATAGAATCCATAAATTTGATTTTTAGAGTCACGACTGTTTTTCACAGTCGCAGTCATAGTTAGACATTGGTAACAGATTCAATTTAGAAGAATTTAATGATTTCTTTATCATCCATCTTATTCCCGACGTTCTCAAATGTTTAAAAAGTTATTTATCAGCTTTTTTATTCTGCTCCAGATAATAAGATGATTTACTGTTGCTTTTTCTTCATTGAAAATGCGTTGATGATCCACCTTATAGGACTATGGATGAGCCCCATTTACTCTGATACACATAAAATATACATATGATATGACCATTTCCCTTACTTTTCAATAGAGGATAGCGCTACCGAGAGCGGAATTCGTATTTGATTTGGACTGTGTGACTCGCATACAGAAGTCGAATGTGCCGTTGCTATGATTATGATGATATAGTACTTATATATTTGTACCACAATTAATAATAGATTTTACTCCGTTCTATGAAAATAAAACTCTCGGCATATCTTTTACACGTTACGTATTAGTTAGAAAACATTGTATAAAATATTTTCATAGATTATTTTAAAATGGTCTTAGTGTGTGGGTATCTATTTATACTTTTTTGAACTTAATTTAACCAAATTGGCATTATAGTTACCATGTAGAACATCCGTCCCAAGGGTCTTGGGTTAAATTTCCAGCAAGGCAGAAATTTAAATGATAAGTTTAAATTTTTGTTCTCGATCTGATTGTGTGTATTCGTGTCTTCTTGTGTTTTATTGTTTTCGGGACTTAGGATTCCTGTGTGTGAGCTAATGAGTGTATAGCATTTACTTATTTCATTGCCTTCATATTTTTTATTTTAAACTAATATTTCATGTTATGCAAATAAAGCGTTAATATCTATAGACCCAGATTTGCTACAATGGTGTTTGCAAAGCCGCCCGAGAGTTAAGGAACATTTGTATACATTTCACAGGCCCAAAACTTCATTTCGACTGTTCTAAATTCATTAAAGGTCGGACAGAAATGAAGATTTATTTCCTAGCTAACAAATCCAACAAACCTTGAAATGGCAAGATACGAAAGAAATTGTTTACGAAAATTACTATGAACGTTTGTCTAAAGGAGTGGCAAGCTCAGGACGTAAAGACTCAAATAATAATTAAAAGGTAATTCTACTTTTCATTCAACATTTTAAAACCTCCTCGAATATTTTTTTAATAATAACTTCTTAAGAATATTTTAAAATATACATACCGATTAATTAATTCAAATATTTTCCTACTCATGTTACTCATAGTATTGTGAAAAGATATTATATATTAAAAAGAGGCAGATACGTCATAAGCGCGCGCGTTGTGTGACTCAAAAAGTTCCCAATTGGGAACTCTTGTGATTAGTCTGCGTCGAGCGCAATCACGAGCGTGGCGCATCGTAAGTTCATACGTCCTCACGAAAATAAATTAAAATGCCATCGTGTGTGTTTCGAAAGTGCACCAATTATGACTCCAAGGTCAACAAAACACAAGGAATCTCATACCATATTTGAGTAGGCTAAGATACTTAGATTATTTAGTCTATTTCAATTATTTTTCTAAACAATCTAATAACTCATGCAAAGACGCCATATTCAGATGAAGAAAAAGATAGCGATCTAGTTTTGACGCGAGAGCGATAAAGACCGTAGCCTATATAGATTGACGCGAACGACAAACACTAGCTGTCTTTTTCACTATTATGGTTTTAGTAATGCTATCCTTTTTACATAATTTGCCAATGTATTAGTGACTGGTGTAGGGAAACAAAAGATAAACGTGTGTGTGTTGTAGCTGTTTTCGGAACAGATTTTTCGGTCGATTTGTAAGGGCATAACGTATCTATATTTATTTAAACATCTTTGATTGTGAAGGACTTTCCTGTGTTAAAAGTTAAAACCTTTTTGCCTCAGGCAACTATGTATTCTAATTTGGAGGGTATTGAGGTCAGCTCCTCTTCAAATAACTGTAGACATACGATGTACGACTACTCCCATTTATTATGTTATTGATGTTTATTATTTGAAATAGTTCCTAACATCCCAGTACTCAGGTTTTAGCAACCCATATACTATATCTGTCTATCTATACTTCCAAAATTCATTAATTTTGGTGATCTATAAAATACGGATAGACTAACATGTGACATCTATCGTGGTCCCTTTTAATTAGAAGTATGGAACCCTAAATAATAAAGTTGTATTCCTTGCCAAATTCGAGCACGAATCACCGACATCGAATTGACAGGAATCTTTTATCATGCGTCAGCTATGCCTAACTTTTATGACGGTAATGGTCGTAGCACACATATCAACTCGGAAAGGGATCGTCACCGGATCGCCTCGCCGTCAACCTAACGTAAGCGCGTTACCAACCGACTAGCAGCTCCGAGTCGACTCGGCTACGGCTAGGCGACGCCGCGCTTACGGCTCGCCGGCCGCTGGTTGACGGAATGAATGACAGCAGTTCGCCGACGCAGCGGTAACTGCGGCGCGGGGCGTGCACGAGGAAACGGAAAGTCGAAGGATAGCGTACGGTGAGACGTAAGCGCGGGTACGGCAAGTCGTCCACGCACCGTACCGCGGTTCGTGAGCTTGTCTAGAGGCGAGGCGATTACGTTACGAATCCGATAAGTGTGCTTTACAGTAGGGAGTTTCATACAAAGAATACTGACATGCAAGAGTTGATACGTTTACGTTCCGTTTACGAGTTGATATGTGTGCTACGACCATAAGAAGTAAGGATATAACGAGCTATACTAATAGTTTTAAAACTAAATTCACGCTTTTAGTAAGTATAGTATTGGTGTGTATATACTAAAGAAAAAAATTGTAACTAAGCCAAATCTGCGTGTATTTATTTATCAGATCACATGTATCATAAAAAACCGGCCAAGTGCAATTCGGACTCGCGTACGAAAGCTTCCGTATTATCTATACAACATTAGACACTATATTATAACCTTTTTCAAAAAAATCACGTTTGTTTTATGGGAGCCCACGTTAAATATTATATTTATATTATTTTAATTTAATTATTCATTTTTAAAGTTAGTATACAACTAAATATTCTGTGAATATTTCAAGGGTCGCAATATTTCAACGGCAAAAAATTACGTTTGTTGTATGGGAGCCCCACTTAAATATTTATTTTATTCTGTTTTTAGTATTTGCTGTTATAGCGGCAACAGAAATACATCATCTGTGAAAATTTCAACTGTCTAGCTATCACATCATAAGATATAACCTGATGAAAGACAGACAGACGGATAGTGGAGTCTTTAATAATGTCCCGTTTTTACCCTTTGGGTACGGAACCCTAAAAATGCATTGTCATCAGTTCTAAAGCAATTTGTATAATTTAAACTCTTTTAAGGATAAGAGGAAATAGGTCTAATTAAGTATTTGACCTACACAATACAAACAAGATAAGTCAAATAAAAGCATCTAATAAGTTAGAACTGGGATATATTCCCACAATAATATTAACCCATTATCCTACTAACAATGGTTCGTTAAATTAAACATGGGTTGTGATACTTGCAAAATAATTCCTCCAGAGATTACCCACACTATTAATGTACTAGATCGAGAAGTAAAAAGTTTTAACGAAGAAAAACTTAGGTGTAAGTTTGAGGGTGTACCTAGGGTTAACTATACAATGATTATTTGATTTTTGACTATTTCCTTGAAATGTGTTAATGTAAGATGGTAACTTAATGATAAGACCTCTGTGCCAGATCGAAAGCCTTAGCAATATCTAGGCTGACTTCCAGAGCTTCCCCGTTGCGATCAATAGCCTGAGGCCACTGGTGCGTAAGATAAAACTGCAATAGAAGACCATCAGCCGAGCGACCGTGGCGAAAATCGAATTGTTGATTACTGATCAGCGCTTTCTACGATCGCGAACACTAAAGCGTAAGTTATGGTAGAAAGAGATTAGAAACGAAGCGTTTGTATCTTGGCTAGGCCCACAGCTGATGATCTTCGTATCAATCACGTGCTCCATTAAGCCTGGTCACCGAGATCACCCTTTTGGGGATAGGATAACCGAGGGCAACCTGTAAAAAAGTGGTTCAAGTTATTTTAATTAAACTATTAATTATTGGCATGTTCCAACAGTAGAGTAATTATTAACATCTACTATGACATTTTTATTTATTGGCACCCAATATGCATATTTGTAAAGTTAATGGCAGTGCCAAAAATTAGTACCGGAGCAAGTTTTCTAAAATATCAAAATGTTTTATGTTCCTATACCTAATTGTATTAGTTTGGCATTTTCATATTAAAATTTTCTAGTATAAATAAAATTCAGTGATTGGCACAGGTGCCAATTAATTGTATTATTGTTTAAAATCAAACTAGTAGTGGGCACCATATTGAATTTATAACGAATATAATTAACTAGTTAACAAACAAAGTAAATCGGTTCATTGTAAACTTATCTACATTACATTACTATATTTATAAAGAAGTGTAACTTCAGAAATGAAAATTTTAATTTTTCTAACAAGAAGCCCTTATCTTTTCTAACATAATGATTCAAGGATGAACAGCTAATAATTTTTGAAGTTGAAAAATGTTCACTATCTTGGTAATAGGTGCCGCAGATGTATGGACGCTTTCATGTCCATCGGAAAAGTGAATTTCTGATTAATGGGAGCTCCGAATAAATTAATTTGGAACCATGCCAATATTTTATAGTTTTTAGGGGGTTGAAACTGTTATCAAACATAAAAAAGTGTTTGTGGATAGAGCTATAATATTAATAGTATGATATGATAAAATTGTTACAAATGTAATATTATTTTCAACAGCCAATTTAGCATTTGAAGTTAACTTCATACGAGTGGATACCTAGCGTGTTCCAATGTAGGAAAAAAAAATTCTGATGACAATGATGTATCAGTGTTTTTGTGTTGATAGTCTGTTAATGCCATCTTTATTCTACGAGTATTATCTTCAAATTTTTAAAATTTGAAAAAATTTTAGTAGTCTCAAACCACCTTCGGTTTATTGCCTTTCAAATGAAACCACTTGAGGCATATCGGTTGGATGGTTTCAGAGTCTACAAAGGACGTCCGTACAAAATGTTTTTGTGTTTTATATATTAGGTAGATTATACCTAGTCTGGCCATGAATACTGTAACAAACTTAATATTAATTCCATGAAAACTAAATATTTTTTATGGAATTAATATTTGTAAATTAGTTATAAAAAACAAAGATAGTTACATGTTAATTAAAATTCTATTTAGGTTATTCAAAATGCTCTCCCTGATTTTGAATACAGGCTGTCAAACTCCTAAGCCAGTAGTCAATCGTAGCACTCACGAGGTTCATACAATTATCAGCCACTGCTACTTTGAAAAACTCCAAATTCTGCAACTTTTCTGCTCCAACTATTGCTAAGTTATATTTTGTTTCCAACGAATGTAAATCTGTGCTGTAAGAGGTCCATTCGTCGTGCCTGATAAAGTAATTTTTATGAGCATTACCCAGATTTGGATCCTGCTTTCCGAAGAGTTGACGCCGAATCTTGTTGAAATACTTATTGTGGATTTTCAACAATTTTTTGAAGAAGAGATTCCACAACATTTGTAAGGACAATATTTGAAACTCAAAAACACTGATTTTCACTCCTTTTTCATAGAAAAACATTACAGGTGAGCCCGAATATGAGACTCCACGTCAAACCATGATTGATGTAGGATAATGCCCACGCTGGATTAAGAAACCTGTATTCTAACATAAATAACTTGGTCTAACACATTCAAACTATACTTCAGTTTGTATATTTACTTTGCAGGTTTATAATTACGGAGATAAAGATAAACATACAACGTAAGACAGAACGGTTCTGTTTACATTTCGGCTACATACTCTATCTGCTAACTGTCTGTGTTTAACAAGGGAGTGCGAGTGAAGTGCGTTACTAAGAGAGAAGGGCTCTCCATTGCCGTTAATTGTCATACACATAGGTATATACACGTCTATATCTATGCAGCTATGTTAGTAGCTGTGTTCATGTTCTATTCTTATATTAATATCTATGTAACGTTATACTAAATTCCTTCGTTTGTGTCTTAGAGGTACCTTATTTAAAACCATACGAGTACTATTACTGGTACCATATTATTGAAATTCGAAAATAAGAACTGACAAAAAACCTATACTAAGGAGCAATAGCCGTTTATTATATTCAATCTCCTATCATTCAGGAAGGTAATATACGTAAAATAATTAAATAAATAACTTTATTCTTTACTAAATAAATACTGCACTTTGGCAAATTGAGTAATAATGTAATATGCGAAAAATAAGAATCTAAGTTTATGTTGTACATACCCAAGAGATAGGGTAGGAAGGCTCGATAAAGCAAAAACTTTCCGCGTTCGCTAAAAGGAACTGGCGTGAAATGTGTCTCGTAACGGAAATAAATATGTGCCGCGTATAATAAATGGGGGTTATGCTTCTGATGTATACTGTATAGAAACTGAAAGTATTGACAGTTTATAACTAAGTGATATTAGGAACTTTCTTTCTTTATTTACTAAATAACTTATAAACTAAACAAACTAAATAAACTAAATAACTTATAAACTAACTTATAAATTTCGCCAACGCTACTGAACTACTACGTAACTACGCGTCTAGGCCAATGATGTGGTCTAGGCATATAAGTAAAATTCAACCATAATGATGATTGAAAATTCGTGGAAAACCTTAATTTCTATTTAATTTATTTATTTCATGATTGAATTTCTATCTTATTTAGCTCAACAATGTAAGTAGGCTGGTTAATTTTGATTGCTTGCGTGCAAAAAGTTTTTATTCAGACTAAATAGGTACAAGGACTTACATTTAATTTAGTTAAGCTAATGTAAATAGTATATAATCTGAAACGGGTCTCGCTCAGGGTTATGCTAGTTATACAGAGACAACCAGCGCTGGTCTTCCGCGAGGCCCGCGAGTGGTGACTGGTGTCACGGTGGGTCTGCGCAGTATAAGTTTAAAAATAAGAATAATAAGTTTCAACACTTAAATGTGTTTTGAAGATCCTGTAGCCTAGTTGGTAGCGACTGGTAGGGGCTCTGCCTGCAAAGCGAGGGGTCCCGGATAGAATCCCGGTAGACTGCGACTAACCATCGTAGAGTCAACTTACCCTGAGGAGGATGCTCCGTTTTGGGGCGAAACACGTATTGGTACTAGTATGTATGTTGGTATATACTTTGTGACTGCTAGTGGCAAAAAATTCTTGAGCGTTTCCGTGCTTCAGAGGGCACGTAAAGCCGTTGGTCCCGGTTGTTGTCATATGATAACAGTCGTTAAGCCATGTCGGATGCCCTCGGGTGGTTTGAAAACTTCCGACACTCGGGTTGGCCACTAACCCCTCCACCAATCCGCACTGGAGCAGCGTGGTGGAGTATGCTCTAGGCCTTCTCAAGAGGAGAGACCCGTGCCCAGTAGTGGGCCATTAATGGGTTGAAGCCACATATTTAAATTATTGTAGTAATGTTTCCCTTGTGGGAGGGAGGGAGGTGCCACGCTTGTCTTAAAGTACAATATATGTAGGTATATCATCGTGTTAATCGCGGATTGCAACAAAGTAGGCTAATACTAACTTAATAGCATTTAGAAAATAAAATGAAAACACTTTATTGGACTTAATAAACAGGTATGATAGGCGGGCTTCAGGTACACATAACATAATTATCTGATTATACTTATATGCAGATATAGTACAGACATTAAAAATATTAGATAAAAATTTAAACTATACTTTCAACATTCATAATATGTTTTATCTATACTTACTAATATTATAAAGAGCAAAGATTTGATTGTTTGTTTGCATTGAATAGGCTCCGAAGCTACCAAACCGATTTGAAAAATTATTTCACTGTTGGGAAGCTACACTATGCCCGGGTGACATAGGCTTTATGTTGAACGCACATATATCCGCATCGTCCGCCCCGGACGCTCCGTATGCGGATACCCTCGCACATATGTACGGATTCGCCATACGGATTTTTTAGTATTGCCAACAATTTTTGCATTTTCTTCCAACCTCTAGTGAAAAATGGTGAAGACGGTTAAGATTGATTCAGCTATGGAAAAATTGTTGTAGTAGCCTGCATATTGGCCGAAGAAAGTCAAATTCGAAAAAAAAAGAAGATTTTAGGTTCATAATATCAATTTGAAAAGGCAGTTAGTTGAATGGCAAATTCTATACGTTATTTCCCGGCTTGGTGGATGATGGTCAATAAACCTAGATAATTGAAAACTTTAATTTGTAACTTGAATTTGAGGGAAATTTAATTTCCACACACACACACACACACACGATACTTATTATTTATTATTAGTTTTCGACTTTGTCTCATATTTCAATAACGTAGTTAGTTATCGCAGTTTGAGGAACACCATTCGGAATCTCGAATGTCCGAAAACAATGATGTATAGGTATAAACACGAAGGCGAGATCTCCTCACAGGATTCGTTTACTATGAAACGTTTCTCCTAATGCGTTGTTAAAAGCATCGTGGCATGGCAACACTGAGTACCAGCACACGCCCTACGTATGACGTCATCCGCATTTTTGATACCTTCCGCATTTTCAAAAATGCGATGCGGACGATGCGGATGACAGATGCGTCGGTATATGTCATCCGCACCGTCCGCACGCATTTCTGAAAATACGGAAGGTACCGAAATACCGATAGTGTTGCCATGCCACGATGCTTTTGACAACGCATTAGGAGAAACGTTTCATAGTAAACGAATCCTGTGAGGAGATGTCGCCTTCGTTTATGCCTATATATAATTGTTTTTGGACATTCGAGATTCCGAATGGTGTTCCTCAAACTGTCATAACTAACTACGCTATTGAAATATGAGACAAAGTCGAAAACGAAAAGAAATAATGAGTACTATGTGTTTTAATTTCCCTCAAATTAAAGTTACAAATTAAAGTTCTCAATTATCTAGGTTCATTGATCATCATCCACAAAGCCGGGAAATAACGTATAGTATTTGCCGTTCAACTAAATGCCTTTTCAAATTGATGTCATGAGCCCAGAATCTTCTTGTTTTCGAATTTCATTTTCTTCATCCTCTTTCAATGTGCACGCTATTATAACAGTTTTTTCCATAGCTGTATCAGTCTTAATATTTTGCTTTTGCAATCTATCAATCTGAGTCTGACAACTGTCAGTTGAATAAAGGAAAATATTATTTTGAAGTTTATGATAACTATGAAATAATATACATTTAATGGCCAATACTTGACGATTGATAGCAAACTATACAATACAATACAAAAATCTTTATTTCATCTCATCCTCAAATTACTTTCAGGTAACATTTTAAAATATGAATAAAAGGAAAATATAATGTAAGTGCTAAGTAATCTGTGGGAGATCTGATGTCTAAACTAAGCCTTGGCCTGTATCTTAGTACACCATACCTAAACTATACCTATACACGGAAATAAATTGACACAGAACTAGTGGGATTTTTTCCTACTAGTATCAATCTTAACCGTCTTCACCGTTTTTCACTAGAGGTTGGAAGAAACTGCAAAAATTGTTGGCAATACTAAAAAATCCGTATGGCGAATCCGGACATATGTGCGAGGGTATCCGCATACGGAGCGTCCGGGGCGGACGATGCAGATATATGTGCGTTCAGCTTTATAGGGCTATATTATATTTTATTTTTTACTATTTTTCCCCAAGCGAAGCGAGGGCGATTTCCTAGTTATTAATATACAGGTAAGTGAAATTTATATAGTGAATATTTACAAAATGCTTAGGTAGTACCGGTGCGTCATATATTATTAGCACTAACATAAGGATTAATATAATTATTGTGCTGATAAGACGGACCCAACTGAGTCGTAATGAAGGGACGACATAGTAGCTTCACTTTGATTATTACTCATTTCAACCACACACAAAAGATATAATGTGGTCTTGTAAAGTATAAAGGAGAACCCC
Organism: Thymelicus lineola; assembly: GCA_963932265.1. Taxonomy (NCBI): domain Eukaryota; kingdom Metazoa; phylum Arthropoda; class Insecta; order Lepidoptera; family Hesperiidae; genus Thymelicus; species Thymelicus lineola. The sequence continues at coordinate 12,751,650 of OZ010690.1, read as the reverse complement.
AGTTTCCATAGAAACTCAGGCCTAAGTAGACAAGACTGGAAATTGGCTGTTAATTAGATTATTGCAAAAAGTTCAATTTCTCCAATTTTCACGGCTGCCAGCAATGGCCAACTAAGGAAATCCTAGAACGAATCACCTTAATTATAGGTTATGATTATGTCATACTCGTGTCACAGTGCTATTTAATATGTATGTTACACTTACGTTGCGGGTGTCTATTATAATATCTACTACTTCAATGGTTTTCACCCAAAACGAATGTCATAAAAAGGTTGTATAATAAAAGCTATTGCATATTTCAAGAGATTTTATTAGTTATCATTATAATATATTAATATTTCGTGTAGTTGTGCAGGAGGCGTTATATTTCGTTAGTACCTTGCCCAATCAAGATACCATAATATACTCATTGTAAGTATGGCCACAGCAACTTCCTGATCTTCTAAAGATGTATAGGATACGTTATCCAGTGTTCAAGACTTATTCTGAACCTTTGTCAGTCACAAAACAGGCGATTAAGGAGTCCATATTCATATAGTATTGGTTTGCAAGAAATTGTAGCGAAACTGCGAAACACATTCACCAAAACACAAGTACGAAAGCGAATACAATAGAAAATTAAAATCACTGTGTACGTGTCGATGAGTTTCAATAGTAAATAGGACTCCAAATACGCTGAAAATATTTGATAGTAAAAATATACAAGAACACGCGTAGAAAGATGAAAGATCGATGACAAATATGACAATACAGTGGTGTTATTTATAAATACTATGGTTACCAAAATGACATTAGGGAACATACCAAAACCACGTGCCTCATTTAGGGGGGGGAGGGGGGTCTTCAAAACACCACGCTTGGTCACAGAGGGGAGGGGGGGTGGTGTAGGTTTTTGTCACGTAGTCAATATTTTAGCAACCATTGCGCCACACAGTCGTCAAACATAAGCAAAATTATTATTTTTTAACTCTGTTTTTGCAAAAAAGTATTGAAAACCGTATTTATCAATTACCACGTGAAAACTAGGGGGGAGGGGGGGGGTCTTCTCATATACTACGGATGGTCACGAAGGCGGGGGAGGGGGGTAAAAAGTTGGAAAAAATGGGTTACGTGGTTTTGGTATGTTCCCTTATTAGGGATTACATCATCATTGTTGTCAATCGATTAATCGATGTCAAAATATTCGAAATGTAATTTAATAAAATTAGCGTAACGATTGAATGGTAATTATAATATATTACATAGTTTTGATTTATATGGAATACGAAAATATGTAAAAAATAAATTAATATTATAATTATAATCACTAAATAATACATAAAATATATTATTATGTTCCATCAATCGATCATTATCAATCGATTCAATCGATTATAAAATCGTATGTAATGAGGTAAATACTGTGAAAACTTTTTTGCATTATTTTGTTCATTTGGCAAGAGCAGCTGAAGCTAAGATTTAAATATGTTTATCTTATAAATAAGACGAATTTTTTGGTATATAGTTTACTCTTGTCTAGTCCGATGTTCTAGCACAGATTACATATGGTTCGAGGCCGAAAATTGGGGATCGCCTTTACTGTTTAGTTTATTTAAGATTTTTTAAATTTTTATTACACTTATTTTGTGACGTCAAAACGTGGAAAGCGCATCCGAATTGGTAAAGCAGTTTCTGCTATCATCGGATTTTTTAGGAATTTCTTCATGATGTTAACAAATTTAATCTGACCCACATCGTTAGTCAGCGACCTGCAAGCTGCCTGGTTGCGCTTTAATACAAATCGGTAGTAACGCCATTAGTCGAGCCTTTGAATGCACTAGTAATGAAGATAAGCGAAATGCGTTTAGAAATAATAAGAATAATTTCACTAATATTCTCAGTTTAACCTTGTATGTACCACAGCTTCGGTTTGAAGAATCTTTATTACTCATAAGATTTTTACATCCCTTAAAATGACAATCAAATCCTAAACTAAGTTAAGGTTTGTGTCCAGCATGCACTCTTGCGTGCGTGCGTGCGTGCGTGCGTGCGTGCGTGTGTGTGTGTGTGTGTGTGTGTGTGTGTGTGTGTGTGTGTGTGTGTGTGTGTGTGTGTGTGAGAGAGAGTTGCCTACCCAGCGAACATTCTCCCGGGTTCGAATGCCGGTAGAAGTAGAGATTCTATTATTTGGTATAATATAGACATAGCAAGCAAGCAAGCAAGCAACAACCCATAATTGTCCCACTGCTGGGCTCGGGGTCTCCTCTCACAATGTGAGGGGTATAGGCCATAGTCTACCACGCTGGCCAAGTGCGGATTGGTAGACTTCACACACCTTTGAGAACATTATGGAGAACTCTCAGGTGTGCAGGTTTCCTCACGATGTTTTCCTTCACCGAAGCAAGTGATAATTAACTTGTAATACGCACATAATATTTGAAAATTAGAGGTGCGTGCCAGGATTTGAACCCGGGCCCCCGCGTTCGGAAGACCAACGTTCTAACCACTAGGCTATCACTGCTTTATATATCAATATAGACATACTGTATGGTAATTGGTAACTAATATAATGCATAGAAATGTTTGAATCGAACTCTGGTCGTAATAAATTAATAATTTGTGACAGATTTGTACAAGCGGACTTTGAGTTAGCATAATATGACTTAATTGTTCTACATCAATTTATTTACCTGCCTGGTTTGCCATTCATTTTCTTAATTTAATTGACAGTGAAATACTGTAAAATTAATTTATTATTACAATATTTACTTTTAGTTTGTAAATGTAACTATTTCGTGTAGAATAGAGCGTTACTAGTTTAAATATTACATCGCTTATTGAGCGGCTCCTTCGCACAGCCGCATTCGTTGATGGTTTTCCGATTCTATTAACCGCAAAACGGAGTCTTGATTAAGCCAAAGAGGAGCGAACACTTATTTATAGCTGTGTCTTATTTTTGATAGAGATTTATGAAATTAAAGACGTGGTAAATTCTCCTTTAAATATTTTAGTTATTTATTTTAGTAAACAATTCAAATTACTTGAATCCAATAGACGTACGACATAAAACCCCTCAATAATAATCGAGTATCTCTCTGATTAATATTGTTGGTATAATAAATTGACATATTTCAAGTAAAAACTGTCTAAACTTTGGTTTTAAACGTTTTTGTTGTTGTTGTATATCAATTGGGCCATTCAGGACTGTTTAACGAGGCTTAAGTTTAGCAGTCCAAAACTTGAAAAGTTTTTTACCTCTATTAGGAATCCGGTAGGTAATTCTGATGCGGGTGGATTTAACTGGCAAAATATATTATAACTTTAACTGAATTTGTATGTGATTAGTGGAATAGAATAGGATTTTTAATATTATACCTATTTATTTAGTAGGTAGGTATTACACATAATTATGTAGATTACCTCCAAATCTGTGGTCACTTCAAATTTCACATGTTTCATCATGTGTCTTTGTGAAGAAACGAAAGTGAAAGATTGCTACACTTTGTACCTATGTCACTTATGTAAAAATTCAAAACATGTGAATGTAGAAATAATTATTTGTTAAAATAATACATCGTTACAAAAAGGGTGCATGCTATGCTCATAGTACGATCATGGTATGGTACGCGCTAGTTGGCAGACTCGCCGCGTCTCAATCAAATGAAGTTTGCGTGTCTACGGCGTAGCTTGCGTATATCTTGTAATTTTTTAATGCTGGCTATTTAAAGTTTAAAGTCGATACCTACTGAACTTTAGATTGATTGATTATTAATTTAAATTAAATATAAATATCATAAATGTACACAATTATTAATATCTTGAGTCCACGTATTCTTATTCCATCCAAGATGATTTAAGTTTAAAAATATCCCACGTGGATGAACACAAAATTACGTTTTTATTTTTTGTAATCAATAAAGAAGCGTGAACATGAAGTTGGTGGATTGTTTATTCACAAACAAGTAAGTAGATTCATCGTACCCTCGTCAGCTTGCCGCTGTCACTTCTGCAGTGGAGCATCCTTTACAAGGAGGATAAGATAATGTGTCTTTCTTGTACTACGTGATATAGACGATGTTCGACATGTCCAATATTGTTGAGCTGCTCGTTCTGTGAGACAGGTTGGCAAATAGTAACGGTGAAGTGTCTCTCTTATGTAGATGTGGTATACAGTAAGGTAATTATAATGCACTATCTGGTATTCGCAATGCCATACGCTTAAAATTGTTACCAACATAAAACACTAAATTTTGAGACATTTTGTTTCTTTAAATTGCAAACTTTTTTTTTTAAAAAAGCGGATATTTTGACAGGTGAATTTTCGATTGAAAATTAGGGTGATTTTTCGATATTAAGTCAAAATAAGGTGAAAAAATAAATATTTTAAATCAAAAAAATTACAGTATGTTTGGGACATAGAAAGGTAAGTTTTCACAAAATTTCGTTAAAAAAAAAATTTTTTTGTAAAAGATAAAAATAAAAAACCAAAAACTTGGTTTTTTGAATTTTTCACATAAATTTTGAGGTTATGTGAAAAAAGTGTAAATACAAAAGTTTTAGATCTTTTTATTATCTACAACTTTTCCATTTGACTTTTTTCGATAGGACTTTTAGTTTTGCCGGAAATCGAGAAAAACCGTTTTTTACCCTTAAAAACTCACCCCCATCCCCTTCCCAACCTCAGATCGCCCGTAAATTATTTTTCCTTTCATCTTTATCATATTTCCCTCCTTTTCTAATGGGTTTCATTCTATTATTTTTTTTTTTCACTTTTCATTATTTTTAAAGGCTTCTACCCTGGTCTAATATTATATTTTATTTTTTACTATTTTTCCCGAAGCGAAGCGAGGGCGATTTCCTAGTTATTAATATACAGGTAAGTGAAATTTATATAGTGAATATTTACAAAATGCTTAGGTAGTACCGGTGCGTCATATATTATTAGCACTAACATAAGGATTAATATAATTATTGTGCTGATAAGACGGACCCAACTGAGTCGTAATGAAGGGACGACATAGTAGCTTCACTTTGATTATTACTCATTTCAACCACACACAAAAGATATAATGTGGTCTTGTAAAGTATAAAGGAGAACCCCAGTTTCCATAGAAACTCAGGCCTAAGTAGACAAGACTGGAAATTGGCTGTTAATTAGATTATTGCAAAAAGTTCAATTTCTCCAATTTTCACGGCTGCCAGCAATGGCCAACTAAGGAAATCCTAGAACGAATCACCTTAATTATAGGTTATGATTATGTCATATTCGTGTCACAGTGCTATTTAATATGTATGTTACACTTACGTTGCGGGTGTCTATTATAATATCTACTACTTCAATGGTTTTCACCCAAAACGAATGTCATAAAAAGGTTGTATAATAAAAGCTATTGCATATTTCAAGAGATTTTATTAGTTATCATTATAATATATTAATATTTCGTGTAGTTGTGCAGGAGGCGTTATATTTCGTTAGTACCTTGCCCAATCAAGATACCATAATATACTCATTGTAAGTATGGCCACAGCAACTTCCTGATCTTCTAAAGATGTATAGGGTACGTTATCCAGTGTTCAAGACTTATTCTGAACCTTTGTCAGTCACAAAACAGGCGATTAAGGAGTCCATATTCATATAGTATTGGTTTGCAAGAAATTGTAGCGAAACTGCGAAACACATTCACCAAAACACAAGTACGAAAGCGAATACAATAGAAAATTAAAATCACTGTGTACGTGTCGATGAGTTTCAATAGTAAATAGGACTCCAAATACGCTGAAAATATTTGATAGTAAAAATATACAAGAACACGCGTAGAAAGATGAAAGATCGATGACAAATATGACAATACAGTGGTGTTATTTATAAATACTATGGTTACCAAAATGACATTATTAGGGATTACATCATCATTGTTGTCAATCGATTAATCGATGTCAAAATATTCGAAATGTAATTTAATAAAATTAGCGTAACGATTGAATGGTAATTATAATATATTACATAGTTTTGATTTATATGGAATACGAAAATATGTAAAAAATAAATTAATATTATAATTATAATCACTAAATAATACATAAAATATATTATTATGTTCCATCAATCGATCATTATCAATCGATTCAATCGATTATAAAATCGTATGTAATGAGGTAAATACTGTGAAAACTTTTTTGCATGGCAAGAGCAGCTGAAGCTAAGATTTAAATATGTTTATCTTATAAATAAGACGAATTTTTTGGTATATAGTTTACTCTTGTCTAGTCCGATGTTCTAGCACAGATTACATATGGTTCGAGGCCGAAAATTGGGGATCGCCTTTACTGTTTAGTTTATTTAAGATTTTTTAAATTTTTATTACACTTATTTTGTGACGTCAAAACGTGGAAAGCGCATCCGAATTGGTAAAGCAGTTTCTGCTATCATCGGATTTTTTAGGAATTTCTTCATGATGTTAACAAATTTAATCTGACCCACATCGTTAGTCAGCGACCTGCAAGCTGCCTGGTTGCGCTTTAATACAAATCGGTAGTAACGCCATTAGTCGAGCCTTTGAATGCACTAGTAATGAAAATAAGCGAAATGCGTTTAGAAATAATAAGAATAATTTCACTAATATTCTCAGTTTAACCTTGTATGTACCACAGCTTCGGTTTGAAGAATCTTTATTACTCATAAGATTTTTACATCCCTTAAAATGACAATCAAATCCTAAACTAAGTTAAGGTTTGTGTCCAGCATGCACTCTTGCGTGCGTGCGTGCGTGCGTGCGCGTGTGTGTGTGTGTGTGTGTGTGTGTGTGTGTGTGTGAGAGAGAGAGAGTTGCCTGCCCAGCGAACATTCTCCCGGGTTCGAATGCCGGTAGAAGTAGAGATTCTATTATTTGGTATAATATAGACATACTGTATGGTAATTGGTAACAAATATAATGCATAGAAATGTTAGAATCGAACTCTGGTCGTAATAAATTAGTAATTTGTAAAATTTCACATTTGTAAAAGCGGACTTTGAGTTAGCATAATATCACTACATCAATGACATTATATACAAGACATGCCAACACGGCGCTAGAAGTACGCCAGTCGAATGTGCATAAGTATAGCGATTTCAATTCATACCTACAGTTGATAGCTGCCGTGAGTGAGGCCGTCTATAGTTTCACCAAAATGCCGAGTTGTTTTGAGATTTCGAAAAAATCATATCTCCAAATTGAATAAAAATGATGGATTACATACCATAGGTAAGTACATAAAACGTATTGGTACTAATATCGAATATTTCTTTTAACTTTTACTGACTGTTCCGTACTGAATTTGTTAGTGTGCTAAGTGTGCAAATGTGTGCCATTTGGTCATAGATCTCGTGACGCGCTGTGACGCGAGCGACCTCGAGCGACAAACACTAGCTGTCTTTTTCACTATTATTATGGTTTTAGTAGTGCCATCCCTTTTACATAATTTATCAATGTGTGATCGGTTTAATGAAACAAAAGATAAACATGTGTGTGTTGAAGCTCGATCGGAACAAATTTTTTGGTTGATTTGTAAGGGCATAACGTATCTTTAGTTTTAATATCATTGCACTACATCAATTAATTTACCTGCCTGGTTTGCCATCCATTTTCTTAATTTAATTGACAGTGAAATACTGTAAAATTAATTTATTATTACAGTATTTACTTTTAGTTTGTAAATGTAACTATTTCGTGCAGAAATAGAGCGTTACTAGTTTCAATATTACATCGCTTATTGAGTGGCTCCTTTGCAGAGTCGCATTCGTTGATGGTTTTCCGATTCTATTAACCGCAAAACGGTGGAGTCTTGATTAAGCCGAAGAGGAGCGAACACTTATTTATAGCTGTCTCTTATTTTCGATAGAGTACAACCAACTGTTCAGCTATTCTACATATTATGAAATTAAAGACGTGGTAAATTCTCCTTTAAATATTTTAGTTATTTATTTTAGTAAACAATTCAAATTACTTGAATCCAATAGACGTACGAAATATAAAACCCCTCAATAATACACGAGTATCTCTGTGATTAATATTGTTGGTGTAATAAATTGACGTATTTCAAGTAAAAACTGTCTAAACTTTGGTTTTAAACGTTTTTGTTGTTGTTGTATATCAATTGGGCCATTCAGGACAGTTTAACGAGGCTTAAGTTTAGCAGTCCAAAACTTGAAAAGTTTTTTACCTCTATTAGGAATCCGGTAGGTAATTCTGATGCGGGTGGATTTAACTGGCAAAATATATTATAACTTTAACTGAATTTGTATGTGATTAGTGGAATAGAATAGGATTTTTAATATTATACCTATTTATTTAGTAGGTGTTACTCATAGATTACCTCAAAATCTGTGGTCACTTCAAATTTCACATGTTTCATCATGTGTGTTTGTGAAGAAACGAAAGTGAAAAATTGCTACACTTTGTACCTATGTCACTTATGTAAAAATTCAAAACATGTGAATGTAGAAAGAATTATTTGTCTATTAAGTTAAAATAATACATCGTTACAAAAAGGGTGCATGATATCCTCATAGTACGATCATGGTACGGTACGCGCTAGTTGGCAGACTCGCCGCGTCTCAATCAAATGAAATTTGCGTGTCTACGGCGTAGCTTGCGTATATCTTGTAATTTTTTAATGCTGGCTATTTAAAGTTTAAAGTCGATACCTACTCAACTTTAGATTTATTGATTATTAACATAAATATAAATATCATGAATGTACACAATTATTAATATCTTGAGTCCACGTATTCTTATTCCATCCAAGATGATTTAAGTTTTAAAATATCCCACGTGGATAAACACAAAATTACGTTTTTATTTTTTGTATCAATAAAGAAGCGTGAACATGAAGTTGGTGGATTGTTTATTCACAAACAAGTAAGTGGATTCATCGTACCCTCGTCAGCTTGCCGCTGTCACTTCTGCAGTGGAGCATCCTTTACAAGGAGGATAAGATAATGTATCTTTCTTGTACTACGTGATATAGACGATGTTCGACATGTCCAATATTGTTGAGCTGCTCGTTCTGTGAGACAGGTTGGCAAATAGTAACGGTGAAGTGTCTCTCTTATGTAGATGTGGTATACAGTAAGGTAAGGTAAGTGCGATAACATTATTTTATTTATATATTATTATAAAGATGATCCACCGGCAAGAAAGTGTCCGTGGTTCACCTAGGTGCACTAAGGTGGACCACGGGCAAAAAAAAGTGTCCGTGGTTCACCCAGGTGGACTAAGCAGGTGGACTACGGACACCGCCTGCGATAATGCACTATCTGTTATCCGCAATGACATACGCTTAAAATAGTTACCAACATAAAACACAAAATTTTGAGACATTTTGTTTCTTTAAATTGCAAACTTGATCATATCGTAAGGAGAGACCCGTGCCCTGATCGATGGGTTGAAGCTCAATATAAAACTATACTCGTACAAGATGAAACTTTGTATGGATTATTTTCAAAATTAATGTGAATATTAATTTGTTTTTTTTACAAAATAAACATTTTTCAAAACCAGCGGGTTCGGCAGCGGCCGAAGGAATGATTTGTGATTGTATTGGAATGATTTGTAGTTTTACGTTATAAATTCCTAAATTCAATATAAATAAACCTGTTATTAAATTTTCTTCTGTGAGGGGTACAAATATAATTTCATATTAAGCATAATTTCCGCGTGCGAAGCTGCGGGCAACAGCTAGTAAAACTATGTAGTTGTTGTGGCAACAGTGGGTCAAGTGGACACACTGGGTCAGCGACATATTGGACATAAAGAGTAAGGTAATAGCTACGTCTTTTTGAGTTGCGCTTTAACATAACTCTTCACGCGCCAGTCAGTGCGGCGCTCGGAAGTGGTGTTAAAGTTAAAAATAATGTGTTTTGAGAGTATAAAAGTAAAAATACATAAGTTTTGTTCTTTCCTTGTTCCATAGCTATTAATTTTATCTTGTGAATCATCATTTCTACGCAGAAGTTATTAAGGTTTAATTTGATAGTAAACTAAGGATTGCCTTTATAGTCAAAGTTTTTGTTATTGCGTCATTAAATTAAAATGGCTTGGGTGGTACACAGTGAGTCGTCTCTAAAGTGGGCACAGTTAGTTGACGACTTTAATTTTATTTTACAGAATGTCAAACAAAAGCTAGATAGGTAAAAAAATATTTTATTACATTTAAAACGAAAGAAAGCTATAACAACCAAACAAAGCAAAAAACCTTAATTTAATAATAATTAATTAAAACATTAGAAACTTCCTATGTCTTTATATTAAAATATTCTCCTCATTCACCGTACGCCCAGTTTTGACCCACTGCATTCTTCTAACAGAATCTGTCACGAAACTTGGTGCGATAACACCTGTAACATTTTATTAATAAAAATGAGGCTGAAACACTTATATTGGGGCACATCTCTTTATAATATTAAAATATGTCAGAAACAGGAGTAAAGTGATTCGTGCGTACAAGCCATGATGAAAGGAAATTGAAATCTCTGCTGAATATTTCTAGAATATTAGCTGTTTCAGCTTAGTTTATATTTATCTTATAGTGCTATGTAGTATATTAGTAGTTCATATTACTTATATAAGAAAGAAAATTTCTGCCATTATTTTGTATTACATAATTATCAGCTACAGTGCCTGTTGAATTTATATTGTAAACCTAATGGTGTATGTTCACTGGGGTGGGGCTTTGATCCTTTATAATATCGCTAGTCTCCTAGGTCTTTAGCTACTTACCACTTACTTGCTTACTTACTTACTTACTTAGACGTTTATCGTCTATTTCCATGAAATAAACATCTTTTGAGTTTTCTAAAATCGTTTCTAATGGCTCCTCTACAGCTCGTTCATGTAGGAATTTTGCTTTTCTCCTAAAAGCGTTAAAAATAAATATTACTGTATGTATTTTTAATAGCAAAATCGGTTAAAAATGACGGAGCTCTAAGGAAATAATATTATAATACAAAAACGAAATAACATTAACATTATAATTTTGTACAATACAACTCAGTAAAGGATGGACTATCTGAGTCTAGATCGATATAGTTGACAAGATCTCAACTCCAAACACTATTACTTATCATCTGTGAAAACGTAAAGCGGAGAGCAGCGTAGCTCTAATATCTACGGAATTCCACATGAAATGGCGCGCGTTAAATCTACTACTTAGAATTCCTTTAAAAAAATTCCAACTTTTAGTCCTGTTTTACATCCAGCTACGCTTGCAATAGATATGAGGAACAAGAGAAGGAACTATGGTATTAGCCACGCGATTTCGAAAGAGTAGGAATGATAATAAATTTCACAGAACTTGCTCAAAAGAAACCTCTATAAACAACGGCAAAGCACCCATCGTTGTCATACATATTTGTTTTGTCATGGCATATATTATTAGAAGGCTTTGGGACTTCGTGTGAATGTACCAGTACCTTATAACCTTGCCTCGGGGGAAATCTACAAATAATTTTGCTATTTTTGCAAGTCACGACATTCTAGACGCAACATAGTACCTACCTTAGTGCTGTCGATCAGCTTACATTATTATCAAAGCTGGGTTCTTTATAGACATGGAAGAAGCGAGCAAGCTTACAAATTGGTATATTGCCACGAGGAAGTGTACAGTATACGTTGAATAATCATTTCTCTCTATGCTGTATACGCACAATGAGTAATTCTGATAAATATCTAAAGTGTGATACAACGATGGTATTTAAGCTATGTATTTAAGATTACAAAGATGTTATTAAACCACGGTGGTCTAGAACATACTCCACCACGTTGCTCCAGTGCGGATTATTGAAGGGGTTAGCGCTAATACCAGTATTGGTTTCCATCGAAGACCGCTTACGGACGGTTTACGTGCCCTCCAAAGCATGGAAGCGCTCAAGAAAATTTGTAACTGCTGTCACCCCTTCAACTACAAATCATGCCCGCTGTTGCTACTCGGCCGATCACTTGTCTTAGGATCGATACAAGCCGGGCTTAAAGTTACGAACAGTTACAGATGTAATATTACTATGGAATGGTGAATAACTTCAGCAACCTTTATGTAAATAAACACACGAAAGCCGAAATTAAAAGTTAGCATCACGGAAACAGGTTGTATTTAAATTTCACAATAAATTGTACATTTAAAACGTAAATTTTTACACAACGAGGCAATCACCGTCAATATTCCTCTGTGGTTTCATTTGTAAATATTCAAAAGTAAAAAATATTTTTACAATTACTTATATATATCACTTTTAACACGCTTTTACCAAGATTTATAACAAATAGGCAATGAGACTAAGCATTAGGGACCTTCATCAAAAGGTTAAAGCAACGATAAACCGAAATGATTTGAGTGGGGCAATACATAATAATAACATGTTATTAATGATGTGACACAACATACGAACAAGCATAACTTGCCTGATTCAAATAGGTCTATGTTATTGTCGACGTAATCTCATACACTTATGATAAACATCCGTTATGTCTTGATTGATATACGACCTGTTCCATCTTCATCCAATTTTGTCCAACATTGTCCAGATTATTATATTAATACGTGAACCAAACCCTTTTACGACAATTACGCGCACGGAGGAGTATAAGTTAACATGGAGAAGGAGTGCAGAAAGCTAATATTTTTATATAATGTGCATTAAAATAAAAACATACAATGTGCATCTGGATTGAGGACCTATTTTTTTTCTTGGCGTAGCAAATTGAGATTTATAGGGAATTTAGTTAAAATTGGTTAAAACTTAAAGCAAATATCCATAAATTTCTTAAACGTGAATTAAAGATGTCATGGACAAAATTGTTTTGGGTCCTCAGTTGAGATGCCTAATGTAATGTACATAAAGTGGTATGAATAGGATACGTACCATGGCCCTTTTGATTTTTTATCAAATCATCAAGTCAGCCATGGAAATAGCATGGCTTCAGTCTAGCACTTTATAGAAAGTTTCATAGATAGAGATACGTTAATGAAATCTGATTGGATCGTGCACTTAACACGATGTGGACTGACCTAACCTAACCGCACTCAATTGGATTAAAGTACAATAAACCTGAATGACCTGTGACTGTTGAGCGACGAGTGCTTTATTGGAATTGAAACTACGAGAAGCTTGATAACTTACAATTCGTTACGAGTACACTACAGCGACGGATAGTCTTATTGCAGTTAAAGTGCATTATTCAAGAAAAGATATGAATCTTCATTAATGTTATATAATATTTAGGTATGTATTTAGGTTTTCTGGAATAAACGTACATTATATGTTATTCCAGATCATCGTCTATCTGTATGCTAAATTTCATGAAAATAGGTTCAGTAGTTTTTACGCGAGAGTAACAATTAAATAAGTCACCTCATTAGAGGAGTTTACCATAATTCTAGTTGTATTTATACATGATGGTGATAGGTTCTTCTATCTACCTGACTAGTAGGTAATAGTATCGATCACTCTATTCCAAAAATTAAGCCAGTTAAGTCTTCAGTCATTATAGTTGTGTGGACAGACCATATACCATAGGATAGCCTGTCTGACGCTTATAATATCCCAGACGAAAACCGCAACTGTTATGTTTAAACAATATACGTAACAACTTACATCATTATTATTGTGGTAAACTATAATCCCAGCTTAGCACAACAAATTAAAGTTCTACGCAACCCTGTATGGGTTAAGCGGTGGAGTTGTTATTGTATGAAACATCAAGTTTCAACTATAATTACATTACAAACTTGGGTCATAGTTTTGTTGGCCGTGAAGTCATAAACACAAATAATATTTACAAGATTGGGTCTTGTAGCCTGCTTGTGATATTTAAAGCTTTGAGGAAGATTAATTTCAGATTCAATGTACGGATTTCATAATTTTTATATACAGGAGGCGTAAATTACAAATGTTTCATGAAAAATAAGATCATCAGAAATAACATAACCTCCTGGTTCCAGGATCCTAGTAGCTCAAAAAATTAATACCTGATTGTAAGTGGACCCGATCATCTTCAAACGTCCGTAACATTACGGATCAACCCTTTAACGAAGAGAAAGAAGCTCTATACTAAACTTGTTATCACAGAGTACTAAATAACAAACAACACGGTCTATTTTCCAGATTAAAGTTAAAGGTACCAATGGCCGGCGTTTGCAACTTGTGTTATTCAGCAGAGTGAACATATATGAACACGAGAGGTGAGTTGAGTCCAAAACTTAAGGATGAATTGAGCCCCCAAAGTATTGAATGAAAACAAAAAAGAACACACCAAAGTCGTTGCATTCGTTTAGAAGCAACGATGCCACATCAGATATACTGACACATACACAAACACACGTTGGGGTTTGAACATTTTTGTATGAAAAACCTCGTTTCGGCGGCTAGTGATAAAACATGTGTCAATCGAAGGAGTAAGTGATTACGATCCAAAAGTATCCAGCGATGAAATGTCGTAAGTGATTATATTATACTTTCTAAGATATTTGAGTTCTTTGCGGCTCTGTTGTTTGTTTGTCATGTGATGGTGAGGGGAACTTGCATGAACATTAATTGTCGTTTTTAAACAATAATTGGTTTTTAATTGTCATAATTCCTGTATAATAAATATATCTGGTTTTATGTCGCCCATTATACAGCATAAGAAGTATATAATGCATGGTTATAGTACCTAATGTAGTATAATAAGATGAATTCCCATTGTACAGTACTAGTGCAAGAGCAATGATTTGCAGCCCGGCGCGATGCCAAATTGCCTGAAAATGAATTGCCAAACAGAGAAACGAGACCAATGGTGGCCAACAATACTTTACAGGGAACTCGGCCGTATTGTTCGATGACAATGGGAAATTTAAATTATTATTTTAAGTTTGACTTTGAAAGTTGAGTCGGTATTGGTGTGCAAACTTAAGTGTGACTAAATATAATTATGAAGGTAATCCACTATCTTGGTAAATAGTTTGTTTCAAAGTCAATATTATAATAAATGCTTACAGCGTTCCACTTCATCACAGGATAGCTTTTCCTGGATTTATTTGTCCCGGATGTTATATGGATACGTGTCATAGGTCTATATTTTTTTTATTATAAACCAACACAAAGTAACAGACAAATAAGTATTTTAGCCTTTACGAATCTATTTAGATATTTAAATGCGAGTTTGTTTTACATACCTTTTATTCCTAAGTTCCCAAAGAAATAGGAAATCTCAAGCCTTTTGTCACAGTTGCAAATTTTGTATCGATGGTAGCCGTTGCTAAGAAGTAAAGCGAAGTGTGGCCGACTTATGCTGAATTCACATATATCGCACCCTCAGTGGAAAAAAGCATAAGTCGTGTTACTTTGAATTTTAGTTATCAATTTGATTGGAAAGAGGGACAAAAGCTGCACATGCTCAATTTTTTTTTATTGTATCATTAATCTTGACGGTTTTGTGCAAGAAATCGTAATGTAAATTTCTTTGACTACTTACTGATATCTTAACAGTTTTTTGCTCTCCTGTAAAATTGCAAGTTTCATCTTATGCCTTTTTTCTACTGAGGTGGCTAGGGTGAGGTGAGGGTGCGATATCCGCACCGTACGCGCCTAACGCGCCGCCTTTGTATGAAATCATAATAATTATGAGAGCTCGATGCGAATGACATATGCGACCGTCTATTCACCATAAGTATGTATTATCTGAATTAAACAGCTTACGTCATTGCATAGTCGTCATCTGTCGAGAGTTATCCGTCAAAACTCTGCTCTTACTGAGGATCAAACTTGGATTAACTTCATTGAGCAAGTTGAGTTAACTTGCTGCGAGAATTATTAAAATACATTTACACCCTCCTTGTTAATACGAGGAATACTGAGATATAAATAAAATGGGCTGTTTAAGAGAATAAACAAATATTGTGGTGGACAAGGGCCACGCGAGGAACAATAGCTCTCTGTCAGAAGGACAGAGACTAATCGTCCTCAGTAGAAGGAATTCCTGAGCAGAGTTCACGTTGACATTTTAAACAATTTAAACGAAAAATTCTAATTTATTTAGCGATCGCAATTCTGTCTTTGTTGTCTTTGTTAGCTCGTAGGCAACATAAATAATTGACTTTCACATAATAGTTATCAAAATTATCAAACAGCTAATTCCACGTTTAGATGATTATGATAGACTATCTGTGCCTCGCGGTTTCTCCTGCGTTAATTTGTGGAAAAACCAAGTACTAAAATATATGATGTTATACAGCCTATCTAGCCTTCCTAGATAAATGGACACAAAAATAATTTTTCAATTCAAAGCAGTAGTTCCTGAGATCAGTGTTTTCAACCAAACAAACTCTTCAGCTTTATAATATTACCTAGTATATGTAGATTTAATTAAGTATAGTTAAACCACAAATATGTTTTATAGAAAAATGTATGAAAAAAAAACAATTAAGATCCCATTCAGCACAAACCAACTTGATAACAGTTTAACCTTTCGATAATAGAATTAGCTTAAAAATTGCTTAGTTAGCTGCTAATTCGTCAACACCAAGCTACACTTAAAACACCTTTAAATTCTCACATTAGTAAATAAGGATAGCATTTTCATCACAAAAGTATTACCATACCATTAGTATGTAAAACATGTTAGCAAAACACGAGCTTATCATGATATAATTTGTTTGTTTAATCCAATGATATTAAACTATAGATACGTTATGCCCTTACAAATCAACCAAAAAATCTGTTCCGACCGAGCTACAACACACACACGTTTATCTTTTGTTTCACTACATCAATCACTATTACATTGGTAAATTATGTAAAAGGGATGGCACTACTAAAACCATAATAGTGAAAAAGACAACTAGACGGCCTCACTCAGAGGCAGCTATCAACTATCTGAATTAAAATCGCTACACTTATCTAAATTCGACTGACATAATTTCAGCGCCATTTTGGCATATCTTGTATATAATATCATTGGTTTAACCCATCATCCTATGGTGTAATAAAAACGAAGCCTGTAACATGTGGGGTTAATGAGAACGCGTGTATGTTAAGCCATTAAACAAAATAAATGTCCCATATTTACAGTCACAAGTCACCCACTTCCTACAAGGTAGACCGAGTAAAATGTTTGTCATATTGCTATTAAACCAAAGCAGCAGCACTTAGTATTTTCTCATATAAATTTCTCGTCGCTGTAGCTTTTCGTAGCGTTTAATCTGCTCTTATATTTTGTCTTTAATGGATTTTTATACCAAAGACGTTTAATATAGCCGGCTGTTTAAATATGTAAACAAAACGTTTGTCATAAAAAATGGTAACATAATAAGTTTCAAGTTATACGATATCGCGAAGTATTAGCGAAGTTACAAGTCCAAACTAAATAACGAGTAGTTCCTAGAACCTACAGGCAATAAATCAAGAATGTGTGTGTGCCTGGAATCCTGTGTTTTATTTAGCATCCTGACATACGCCCACTGGGAGATATCCAAAGGAATATCTGGTAGAAGAATCTACAATACTGATCCTCATCACCCACTATGCCCACCGCCGGCCATGCTATTCCCCAGCGGAGACGATATATACAAAGTATATTTGAACTCCTATAAAATATCAAAACAAAATAGGGTCGTTAAGTAATGACAATGGATCAACAAAATATCGATAAAAATCGGGACCGATGCTTTTACCTACCCATACCTCGTATATAATTCACGGAAGTACTGAAACCTTTTACTATTAGCTCCACCTATCCTGTTAGCTGCTGCGCCCACAGTTATTCAACTAGGTCGATCATATAAAACTTGTAAAAGTAATAAAAAACAAATGTTAATCGCAAGAACAAGTTACTTAAAATTGTAACAATGTACCGATTATGATATAGTTATACAAGGCGATTTATTTAAATTATTGTAAGTAACACAATTCATCGATAACTCAAATAATTAATTTAAGGGACTGCTAAAACTCCACGAAATTTAAGCGACGTGGAACAGTTGTTACATCGACTAAAACGATTGCGAGAAGTTTTCAATATTATTTCAAAGATTAGAGTAAATCAGAATATTTCAATCTAACGACATCTGCGAGGGTGAATTCAAAAATCTTTAATATTATATATACTCGTAGGCTGTCTAAACACTTATATGTTATACTAATAATAAATTATTCGTACCTACGTCTGTGAGTCATATTATTTTTCTTAATGAGTAGACCAATTGAAATTGTACTCACATAATTATAATTGTATATTTAAGAAGATATGATGTGATTTGATTCTGCGTTAATAAAACTACATGATTATTTTCTTTTGCAAAAGGTTGCCTGGCTTTTCATCAGGCTACCTTTTTAATGTTCCGACGTAAAATCGGTACCCTTATAGTTTCATGTCCGTCCGTCCGTCTGTCCGAAGAATAGTGCTGAGACCACGGAATACAGAGATAAGAGGATTCCGTGGCTGAGACCCTTAGTGCTAGAAAGCTGTAGTTCGGCAGCGATATACAGATTTATTATAACTCCAAAATCGTGGAATAAAATGTTGATATCATTTTTTTTTCAGGGCAACTCCCCTGCAGGTAATGTGAGGATGATTTTTTTATTCGTCGCGTACTAATAGTGCAGATATCGTTAAAAAGGTCTTTCAAAAATATTACGCGTCTTTTAAGACTATTTCTGGAATTAGGGGTCCTTTTTTCGAAATATTTGGCGTTAAAGTGCTAATTTTGGTTATAGTCAAGTGTCCCCCCCCTGCAAGTTAAACGGTTGGAATTGGACAAGTAAAAAATTCTTAAAAAATAGGTTATATAATGTATTTACAAGGAAAACTAGCACGGCTATGTTAGAATAAGTAGTTAATGAGTAATAATCGATAAACTTACTACTTAGGAACTCTACATAGTGCGTGGCCTGACACGCACTTGCCCGGTTTTTTGTATAGTTATTCTTCTATTATTGTCTATTTAGGTATTTCTATAGCCAGGTATACAAATAATGGGTGTATCTATCTTATTTGTGATTCAGGTTTTAATTTGTAGAACATATGACAAGCCCCTTATTATTTAAATTACTTATATAAAATTCTTAAACATGCTATTTTACTTAGATATTTCCGAGAAGCTCTCAGTCAGATTTTTCTTTGGTGCCTCTCATCAACCATTCACACAAGTCGACGAAGCCTTAGAGAGTCAAGTTGGCGGATAGCCATCTTAAGAGGCAAATAAGAATCAACAAAAGAACTCTACCAGACATACTGAGCACAACTCTATATGCATTCTAAAAAAGCCATTTACTGGTGTCGTGGGCGATATATTTTTAAGGGTATATCTATACACATAAATAATACTGTTATACATAATATTGAAACTGTAACTGATCGATGTTTTTATTATGTTATGTATTTTTTTACTTAAAATAAGTTAATGCTTGACCACAGTCCCACCTAATGGTAAGTGAAGATGTGGTCCAGGATGGTAAGCGCACTTAATAAAAGCCTATTTACTCTTTTTTTTAAGTAATAAAAACTAGTATTTGGAGCATTTATTGTCAGTATAGATCATTAAAAATTATGAAACAAAAACCTATGTTTATCTGTACGTTTGTTCCGAATATATGTATTGGATTGCGATGCACTTCTCAGTTCTGTATTGTTGTGTCATATTGTATGTCTGTGTTCTGTATTGTAAGCTGAAGTAACATTATGTGTTTTATTTCAAAAAATAATTCGTACATGTAAATTTTAAGAATGCATTTTAACGGCCGCACTCGCAGGGTTACTTAACGGTTACCTAAATCGCTCCTTATTACAGTGACTCAATGTGGGTCCTAGACATAGGTGGTGGGCCTTTAGTGACATCTTACATATTACGATAATAACCAGGACCGATGGTTTTACGTGCCCTTCAAAGCATGGACACGCTCAAGAAATTTTTATTTGACACTGGCGGTCACCCATCCAACTATCCACCGCGCCCACTGTTACTTAACTTACTTACTTCACTTAGGATTGACACAAGCCACCGAGATATGAGCGTGATAGGTTAGTATAAATATATACGATAAATTATAATATATAATCCTAGACTTTTAACTTATAAAGTTAGGATGTTTACGAGAGTAAGATGACAATTGTTTTATGTGTTGCATTTATTCTAAAAGGAAGTAGAATTGTTTATACGTGGACTTGTTTCAAATCTAATAAGCGCTTTAATTACCCAGAGTTTGTTGAAAGGTAGGCAGAACTTATATCGTTAAACCGAGTGACATTACCCTCTATCTCGATTAAGAGAAAAAACCCACGGTTATAATATTTCACAGCAAATGTAGGTGCAATAACAAAGGGCTAGACGTCGGTATGTCGACAATAACGGGTAACTATGGTATAACGTGGCAGGAATCCTGCTTTCATTCCATTGTTGGCTTAGCTTCTCCTATTAATCACCCTTTAGTGTAGGGTTCTATAAAAAACAGTTTTCTGCCTCTCTACAGTTTATTAAATGCTTTTAACGACTTGCTGTTTTCAATAATCTGTCTATTCCCGTGGTCTATTCACATATTTTTTATTTGATGTCTATTTTATCGGTTGATGGGTAGATCTGTATGTTGTTAAATGTATGTAGGGCGTAGAAATATACTTTTATTAAATTTCTTATAATGGGGATTGTAGTGTCTATGCATAGCAGGCAGTCTGTGGCTAACTGCGAGTGAGTGCAGATGTGCGCTATGCGTATTCATACCTCACCTATTACAGAGTAAAGCGTGTGTATTATTGACCCTCCGAACACTACAAGTGGCGACGACGGTAAAAAATAATAAGTAATTACAAAAAATTTGTTGGAAAAAAAGAAGGATTAATGCCCTTGCTTGCATACGCTTGGGCAGGCAAATTCGTTACGAAAATATTCTATTATGTATGTATTCAAGTAAGTAAAGTGTATAATTACATTACAACCACATAATTTATATGTGGGTACGCCTGACTGCGTGTACTTAAATAACAATTATTTAAGTATTAACGTTTTAAGAACTTGGCAACGAAAGTACTGCCAGATTTGTACACAAAATGGTTGCCTAAACATCAAAACCAATTAAATATTTTGAAGGCCACGTAAGTCACCTTGTTACAAATGGTCATGCATCAAGTAATTACTTCAAATAGACCATGAATTTATTGCAACTGGTTACGATATTGCTGTCGGTAATATTATATATAGTGGAAGAGTAATTTATTTCGTTTCTTATTTCAAATAAAGCTATCGAATCACAATAACAATATCCTAAGTTTTGTTTGTATTTGGTGGATAATTAATAAAAACGTGAAACTTCACGTTACCCTTGGAATGACTTGGAAAGAAACGATTGAGAATCTACCCCACGTATTAATATAATGCTGTGGTTAATATTTTCATAATACAAATACCGTTCTGCAATGAATCCAAAGATTTTATATTGATAATTATTATCTAAACAAGTTTCAGATGTAATTTTGCTTATTAGCTGGCAGTTTAACAGAAATATTATTATGTTCACGCCACCACAGTTCACTTGAAGATCACGCCTATATAATCATTCTAATGAAGAACCTGGAAAATAGCTACGAACAGTGTGTTACGGATATGAACATAATGTGTAAAAAATTTATTATACATTACAACCCTTATTACGTAGTAATATTGAAGCATCAATTGGTTAATATTTTAATGCTAAAGCCAATATTAAATATATTGATATCTACGTCAATCGATAGCTACGTCAAGGTTCACGCAGATTGTTGGGTCTATCCCACTAGTCCCATTACAAGGTCCGTTGGTTGGACACGCAAACTTTTATACGGCTCGTAAGGAGCATGCAAATGTACTTGTGTACAAAAAGGCCGCAAAGGCACGCAAATTTAAACAAGGTTCGTAAGGAGAATGCTACTGTACCTTGTGAAAAAAAAGCCCAAATTAGGCATATTATTATTGTCATATAAATATCTTCTTGCTGGTATAAATAAAAATTAACCTTAGTATTTCTCGGTAGCTTCACCGATTTGACTATGTTGATTCAAAAATGTTCGTGATGGCTCAAGGATGGCTGTTTTGGGAAGAAAAACAAAGTTCTGGGTAAAGTGACAGTGAATATTTTTATGTTCAGCCAAACTATTAAAGATCGAAATATAGTCTTTGCGAAAGTTATTCGATGCGATGTGTATTTCCTATTAAAGGTCTATTAAAATCGAAAGATGGAGAATACTAAAGTTCAGTCTAAATGTCAAAGATATTGAAACGCTTTGTTTGCTAAAAATAAGTAAATAGCAATAATCTAAAATATTAACAAAAAATAACCGACTTCAAATGAAGTACATCCAATAAAAAAAGAATCGTCAAAATCGGTTGGATATTGAGTTATTCGTCCATTTATCGCGCACATACTTAATGCAAATTTAAGACATATGCTTTTGACATGGATGCCATTGTCAGATCTCGCTCAAATTTATGTGGGACCACACGACAAGTGCCAGCTTTCGATCAAAGAAAGAGTAATCAAAATCGGTTCACTCAGTCCAGAATTAATTAAGGTACGGAGTAGGCACTTGATTTAGAGTTCTAAAGAATAAGCCAATTTATAGATACATATGTAATCGATATACATATTGAATTGCTGCTATAGCAAGTCATTCGAGGTGATGACGATTATACATACTATAATGTATTCTGTATGGTATGTACAAGTGGTATATAATATACCATAACATGTACTGTCAATTATAAATCAAAACAAACTAAGAAAAAAGCCACGCATACTAGAAGTTCACGCATATTTATAAATTAAATTATAATCTAAGGCTATGCAGCCACGTTGCTGTTACTTAAGTAAAAAGCCACGCATACAAGGACTGCAGAAATATTTGTATAATAGATAAATATTCTAAGGCGCTATACAGTCATATTACTGTTACATAAGTAAAAGCCGCGCAGACTAAAAGTTCACGCATATTTATAAATTAAATTAAAATCTAAGGCTATGCAGCCACGTTGCTGTTACTTAAGTAAAAAGCCACGCATACAAGGACTGCAGAAATATTTATATAATAGATAAATATTCTATGGCTATACAGTCATATTACTGTTACATAATTAAAAGCCACGCATACTAAAAGTTCACGCATATTTATAAATTAAATTATAATCTAAGGCTATGCAGCCACGTTGCTGTTACTTAAGTAAAAAGCCACGCATACAAGGACTTCATAAATATTTATATAATAAATAAATATTCTAAGGCTATACAGTCATATTACTGTTACATAAGTAAAAGCTGCGCATACTAAAAGTTCACGCATATTTATAAATTAAATTAAAATCTAAGGCTATGCAGCCACGTTGCTGTTACTTAAGTAAAAAGCCACGCATACAAGGACTGCAGAAATATTTATATAATAGATAAATATTCTAAGGCTATACAGTCATATTACTGTTACATAATTAAAAGCCACGCATACTAAAAGTTCACGCATATTTATAAATTAAATTATAATCTAAGGCTATGCAGCCACGTTGCTGTTACTTAAGTAAAAAGCCACGCATACAAGGACTTCATAAATATTTATATAATAAATAAATATTCTAAGGCTATACAGTCATATTACTGTTACATAAGTAAAAGCCACGCATACTAAAAGTTCACGCATATTTATAAATTAAATTAAAACCTAAGGCTATGCAGCCACGTTGCTGTTACTTAAGTAAAAAGCCACGCATACAAGGACTGCAGAAATATTTATATAATAGATAAATATTCTAAGGCTATACAGTCATATTACTGTTACAAAAGTAAAAGCCACGCATACTAAAAGTTCACGCATATTTATAAATTAAATTATAATCTAAGGCTATGCAGCCACGTTGCTGTTACTTAAGTAAAAAGCCACGCATACAAGGACTTCAGAAATATTTATATAATAAATAAATATTCTAAGGCGCTATACAGTCATATTACTGTTACATAAGTAAAAGCCACGCATATTAAAAGTTCACGCATATTTATAAATTAAATTAAAATCTAAGGCTATGCAGCCACGTTGCTGTTACTTGAGTAAAAAGCCACGCATACAAGGACTTCAGAAATATTTATATAATAAATAAATATTCTAAAGCTATACAATCATAATTATTACTGTTACATAAGTAAAAGCCATGCATATTAGAAGTTCACGCATATTGTAAATTAAATTAATCTAAGGCTATGCAGCCACGTTGCTGTTACTTAAGTAAAAAGCCACGCATACAAGGAGTTCAGAAATATTTATATAATAGATAAATATTCTAAGGCTACACAGCCATGTTACGGTTATTTATACAAAAGCCACGCATACGCGGTGACCGCAAAGATTTATAATTCAATGTTTTAAGGCTACGCAGTCATGTTACTGTTACATTAAACTGTTAAAAAGCCATGCATGCACGGTAGCTGCATATATTTACAAATTAATGTTTTATAGCTATGCCATTATGAAGATCATTGAAAGCCAAACATGTCTGTTGGATATGAGTCATGTGACACATATTCGAGATGTCTGATGGAGATGGTTCTATCATAATCGGCCGGCCGCATTTCACTGATATGAAATCGTGGGATGAAATAACAAATTGCAGGTTTTCAGAAAGCTACCCCAATCACAATGAATCACAAATATCAAGTACAGAAATGATGCAAGTATTATGTAAGGAATCAAAAGTAAGACAACAATTTATTGGTGTGGTATATTTTATTCCATTAATGTATTAACATTCCATAACTTGTTTTGAAGTAAATTTGATTCCTTTTTATTTAACCTTTGCAACTGACCATGTATTTAATGTACAATGACATACTACCATCATTGGCGATTCATTATTTGATAATATTCGTTACAAACGTTATAATACGAGTATATTTACATATTGAGCCAGATTATGACAAAGTAGTACAAGTAGTTATGAGTTCATGGTAACAGATTCGACTTTTGTGATAATTATATTCATTTTTATTTGCATATAATATAGTCCATAATAATTTATTGGATGTTTTATTATTCTTATTGAAATAATATAACGATTCATCCATACAGAAATAAGCACTTGCAAAGTCAGAAGATTTTTATTTTCATCTAATATCTTTACTTCCAATGTAAATGGTAATCCTTTTGAGCAGCCGAAAAATAAAGGAAAATATGTGAAGATTATGATTTTGTCTCCATAGTAAAGAGACAACGAGGCACTGACTTCTGCAGAGAAGTTCTGCAGAAAAGAGCGCAGGCTGTTTTCGTGTAAAATCGACATCAACACTTTTACTAGCGTCAACTGACGGCTAGTGACCAAAAGGTTATTTTTATCAGTTCCATACCTTTCCACGACAGTATTCAATAAGGATACCAAGGGCAAGGTTACCTACTGTAATTATTGAGTATACGTTAACAAATTGGTTCGATTCCATTATGCCTGACTCTGCGAAGCGGATACTAAAGAAAGGTTGAATGACAGTGCAGAGAAGTAAGTTTAGAGATTTTTCTCTAAAAAGCAATGCAGTCCGCGGCTCGTTGTACATTTCTGTATTACAGATCTATCAAGTTTGCAGTGACGTTGATATTGAGGAACCTAGAAGCACTAGATCTCCATCAAGACGTTGGAGTGGCCACATCACTAAGCCGAGTGTAGGTACGTGCAAGTGTGAGTGACCGTGCACGCAGGAGTACTAACTCACAAAGCATTCTCATAGAGAGTGCTTGATAACGATTGAAAACTCCCCTGGGAAGCAAAGGTAATCTGAATTCGTTTCCTTGGTGAATAATAAGGGTAGGTGACGTAAATTCCCAGAGAATCATAGCTTAAGTTTGTTTGTTTTTGGTAATTAATGCATAATAATTAATGAGACAATAAATGGGTCAGCTGTGATCATAGTATCACAAGCAATTATTTTTTTAAGATTATAAAGGTTCTTTTGCTACAATTTAAACGTCCCTGTGACCTTAACAGTGTAAATACTGGTAGAATTAAATAGTTTAATAATAAATGAATTGCTGGCACACACGACACGATGACACGAGATGAAAAAATAATATCTTATATGAAAATTGTTTCAAGTTCTCATAATGCGCGGAGCGAGTTGTTTGAACTGTAGCCATTATATTGACATCATGAATTATGTCTAGTTAAATGAATCAAAATTCTCAAGATTTACGTTTGAAAATTTCGAACTACCTTATAGACTTGAAATATTTTTATTTGCCATCCTTGTTCTTTTCGCTATACTTTGCATAACTTTGATAAAGATAGGAACAGACTATGAAGCACAGTGACGTTAAATGTGGCGCGATGCTTGAGCGCATTTATTAAGTGCTCTCAAATTTCGCGATGGTTACACAACACTTATTAAGGCCGATTTGGGCCGCTTCACATTTCAGAGGCGTCATGTATTTGTCGAGCACCTATAAACAAGATCATGATACTGAATGATACGAGATGGAGACTGGGACTCGAGAAAGAAAGTTGTAGTAAAGTTGGAGGTGTATCTGTGTATGGGTGACGCATATTGAACACAAAATTATGATTCACTCAATGGATATGCATATCGGCTGGGAGAGCCGTGGCAATAGAGGGATTTACTTGAGTTTTTTTCAGAACTTATGTTGTTACTTTTAATATTTGAAGTAGACGACTGTGTTAAGTGGCTTGAGTTAATCTATTTTCAAGGCTACATTTGTTGTCAGTTAAAAATACAATTAGGATCTACAAGAGTTTGTATTTAGTGAAATGCAAGAAGATCTTCATTTGACTTATTATGCTAGTAAGATAATTTTTTTTTGAAACTTCCAATCACTTCAAATAAAATAGCTTTCGCTCTATACAGGGTGTCCCAGCGCGAAGTGACCGCCCGACGTCTATTGATTATGTGGACAAAACTATCGACAAAAACCATTAAAGTAAAGGTCTTATCGGTTTGGTTTATTTTTTATTAGCTTTTTAATTTTTTTGTTAAAAAACCTGACTTGTTGCACTATTTTCAAAATATCTTTTTTGTTTTTACATTTATTTTCATTCTGTTTTTTTTATTTACTAGCTGTTTTCATAGTTTATCTATTCGAGGTCTAAAATCTACCTAAAATTGAATAGGACATTTTTTACAAAGAAATTAAGTGAAATTTTTTTGAAAAAAATTACCCTTTTTTATTGAATTTCGCAAAAAAGTTGGAAAAATGCCCTACGAAAATTATTATTTTATAATTTATTATTAAATAACATAATATTACCTACAAAATCTCATAAAAATGTTTGTAGTTATCTCAGTCATTTACCGAACTACAAACTCTTGAAGTATGCACCCCATCTTCGATAATAAGAAGAGTAGACTTTTGAAACCAGACTAGTGGATCATTTAAGTGTCTTACAATCAAAAATACCTTTTGCCCTTTTACAGAGTAATTTTAAAGGTCAGGAAACAATAAAAACAAATGGAAATTTAAATCATTTATTTAAAAAAAAACAAGAATTCATTCATAACGTTTTCGAAATGACCGCCATTGGCATTAATATAGGCTAAGGCTCAAAATTACATCCTTTGAGTGGTTCTTTGCACTTCCAAAAGGTTCGCTCCTATTTTTATAGCAGCAGCATCAATCCTCTGTTTCAATTGTTCTCTCGTAGCTATTGGCACAGCATACACTTTTTGTTTAATGTGGCCCCAAAAATAATAATTAAGAGGCGTTAAATCAGGAGACCAAAAGAGAGAGGTGGTCTAGTAGCATGGTCCTCCAAGGTCTCAATTGAAACAAAACATTGATGCCGATGCCACAAAAATAGGAGCGAACCTCTTGGTAGTGCAAAGAATCAGCCAAAGGATGTCATTTTGAGCCTTAGCCTGTATTAATGCCAATGGCGGTCGTTTCGAAAACGTTATGAATGAATTACTGTTTTTTTTTTTAAATTAATGATTTAAATTTCCATTTGTTTTTATTGTTTCCTTATCTTTAAAATTATTCTATCAAAGGGCAAAAGTATTTTTGATTGTAAGATACTTAAATAATTCACTAGCCTGGTTTTAAAAGTCTCCTCTTCTTATTATCGAAGATAGGGTGCATACTTCAAGAGTTTGTAGTTCGGTAAACGACTGAGATAACTACAAACATTTTTATGAAATTTTGTAGGTAATATTATGTTATTTAATAATAAATTATAAAATAATAACATTCATAGGGCATTTTTCCAACTTTTTTGCGAAATTCAATAAAAAAGGGTAATTTTTTTCAAAAAATTTTCACTTAATTTCTTTGTAAAAAATATCCTATTCAATTTTAGGTAGATTTTAGACCTCGAATAGATAAACTATGAAAACAGCTAGTAAATAAAAAAAACAGAATGAAAATAAATGTAAAAACAAAAAAAATATTTTGAAAATAGTGCAACAAGTAAGGTTTTTTAACAAAAAAATTAAAAAGCTAATAAAAAATAAACCAAACCGATAAGACCTTTACTTTAATGGTTTTTGTCGATAGTTTTGTCCACATAATCAATAGACGTCGGGCGGTCACTTCGTGCTGGGACACCCTGTATATAAACCGTTAGACGGTAGTGTGAGAGACAGGAGTTGACATGTCTACAATTCAATTAGAGAAAAGAGGAGAACAATATGTGGACAGTAAAAAAGGGAGTTACAGATCCTTAACTGGGTACAGAAAAATATATCGATGAAAATAAGTAACTGAGGCTAACAGATTGATACCAAACTTTAACCCTGCCCTCACATAGCGGTGTGAGTATTTGATGGTGAAAGCGACATACAGAAACGGGAAACACATGTTATACAACAAAGAAAATAAACGTTGGATATCAAAGAATTTATTATTTTCAGATCTATATCGATGTTGCAATAAAATAATAATAACATAAAATTCCATTAAAATTGACGGAAATGCTATACTATATATTTGAAACTCATACTAAAAGCATTCTTATGAAAGGGTATTACAACTTAGATGAATGATTATTTTAATGACAAGACTGCTTGGACATGAGTTTTAAAATATAGATTGTAAGTAGTTAATAAGTGCTATCTGTAACTGTGAGTAGGAAAAAAACACCCCGGTAGTTTCTTGCTGCTTCTTCTCCCGGGCCCTTCTCACAGTAGGGCCTTGTTGAAGCATTGGCGTAGCTTGCATGACTTACAAAAAGTGTTTGTAAACCAAACCAATGAAAATAATTGAATTTTATACAATAAAGAAGGGATGTAGTGTCTATGCATAGCAGGCAGTCTGTGGCTAACTGCGAGTGAGTGCAGATGTGCGCTATGCGTATTCATACCTCACCTATTACAGAGTAAAGCGTGTGTATTATTGACCCTCCGAACACTACAGGGATATTTATTACATTAGACCACATTGCAGCAGCACCCACCACACACACACCCACACCACATTACAGCAGTGATACCCTAGTGGTTAGAACGTTGGTCTCCCGAACGCGGGGGCCCGGGTTCAAATCCTGGCACGCACCTCTAATTTTCAAATATTATGTGCGTATTACAATTTAACTATCACTTGCTTCGGTGAAGGAAAACATCGTGAGGAAACCTGCACACCTGAGAGTTCTCCATAATGTTCTCAAAGGTGTGTGAAGTCTACCAATCCGCACTTGGCCAGCGTGGTAGACTATGGCCTGTACCCTCACATTGTGAGAGGAGACCCCGAGCCCAGCAGTGGGACACTTATGGGTTGTTGCTTTGCTTTATTTTTGACCACAATGCAACTATTTTTTGTCTGTTTGTCTGTGCATTAGTTCTTGTTAACAAAACCGATTGTAATGCGGTTTTCATTTATATTATTGTAGTCAGCTTCGGGTAACTTGTATATTATTTCAGTCTGTTCGTAAATAAAAAAAATATAAATGTATTTAATTAAAAAAATCTCGTTTGTGGCTAATAGTAAATACGTGTTAATTTCCCGAAGGGCCGAAGCTAAGTGAGGGCGATTTATTAATGAATTTAGTTTTATTAAAATACTAACGGTCCTTTGTTTTCATGGGGAAATCCTTATTGATACCACTGTATTACGGGATTTACAGGGAATGCAATGGTTATGTCGGACTTGAGATATTCAAGTCCGATAAATTCACAATAAATAATACTTGTATTTGCGTGAAGCTGTTAAGGCCGCTAGGGCCAACAGGAACTATCCATTTGAAAAGAAAAAATAGTATAATTATTGCTTGTTATAATACACATAATATGTGGGAGTAGGTCACAATAAATACGTCAACTTGGTAATGGACGTCGTAGGCGTAGAACGTTGGCATTCCCAAAAATACCTTTATGATTTGCTGCCGTATTTTTTATTATTTATAGGGAAGTAACATATATGAGATGAAAGAGAAAGCAGGGATGCTACACACTTCATATTGATTGGCAGACCCATCGCCTTCCGGAAATCGAACTTGGGCCTTGCGACTACTCAACTGCAGGATATAAGTAATAAAGGATAGTGTAGTTTGTTTTTAAACCCCGACGCAATTACAGGGGTCTATTAAGATTGATATGTATATACGAACAAACAAAAAGAAAAGGGCTGGTATTTTGTCAAATAAATGTGAAGACTTGTCAAATTTTAATAAAATATTAAAAATCAGAGGTTAACTCTTGAGCTGGATATACACGAACAAGTTTACTTGTCAAGTTTGCAGTTTGACTTGATCCGGCATCCAGTTTGCATGAGATAGCTATATGGTGAGATAACCATACCGTGGCCATATACCGTCAAGTTTACTGGATGCCGCGTCAAGTCCGCTACAAAGTTAAGAAGTATATTTGATCGTGTATGGCCACCATTATTATACGAGTAGAGTAAGGTGGGGTACAATATGACCTAATATTATATGTTGAATGACATTTCCAGCAGTATTTGTAATTGTCTTATCTGTCATATTTTCCCCCCAACTTACATTATTTGTCAGCTAAGAAACAAAAATTCGTTATATCAAGCTATAGCGCTTTTTTATATATAGCAGTGTTATTTCGGAAAATATTCAGCAAAAACATAATTCATCACGTCTAATTTGCGAGGTCTATTTCCACGAAATATTTCCCTCAGTTTCTTAAGAGCAATTTCTAAGGAAAAAAAATAAGTTTAGCTCTAATTGCTTTACTAATGTACTGTAAAACAACAAAACAGCAGGAATATTTACACGGCTTAAGCCTACTACTACACTATAAATGGTATGTATGCTATTCTTAAGCTTATATGGATTGGAATGGTCACGTCCATCTCCGCTAGTCTTCGTCGGCGGTGTTTAGTGGGATTTATGTAGACAAATCTACACTTATTTATTCTATAAAAGCGAAAGAATATACACCGTTAAATACAGGATACATATTAATATAATAAGTTAAGCCATAATAGTATATCCTATGATTAATTGACATTTATTTCGCTAATTTAGGATTCTAATTTGATAATATTGTATTAATTATATTATTAGTCACGTGTGACTTATTATTATTATTATTAATGTGACATGATTTGGAAAAACATCCCCAAAAGTGATTTATGTACACACAAAAATATCTATGTGAAATAATCCTTTGACTCTGAAGGTCGAATTTTAACCGCATATTTGAGAAAATAAGATATTTGAGAGCCAGTTCTTTATTTTTCTTTTTCTTTTCTCTTTCTTGGCCGGCAACGCATCAGTGATGGTGATTTTACTCAAGTCCATGGGTGACGATAGCCACTAACAATCAGGTGGATCGTCTGCTCGCTTGCCGGCTACATCCATGAAAATAAATAAAAGCAAGACACATTATTATTATTTTCTTCCTTTATTTATACGAACAAACATTTAAATATTACATTCAGAGATCATTTTCATGTAATTTCCCATTGTATAGGACAAATGCAAGCCAGTAAACAATTCCTCGGGTCCGCCTGTTTCCGAGTTTGTGCTTCAGGCAATTTGGTAAGGCGCCCGCCACAAATCATTGCTCCACTGTACCTTGTGAATAGAATTCGCTGAACGAACTCGATTTGTTGCTATAAAAATGCAGTTAAGTCACTATCGGTTTCCCTATTGCTGATATTTATCTAGAACCTACAATGTGACAAATCGCTTTATGCTAATATTGTTGTTTTGTTTAGTAAAAGTATGGAAATTAGCAAACGGGTTGATAGTAAGCGGTCCACGTGCGATGATCTATGGACATGAGCAACACCAGAGGAATCGCGAACTACTTTATTATGGCACTCACACTTGCATACCTATCTGAAACTAGCTGACTCGGCGAACTTTGTATCGCCTAACAATCAAATATCCATTATTTCACCACCTTGGGGGTTGAATTTTGAAAAATCCTTCCTTAGTCCTTCCTACGTCATATGAGGAATACGTGTGCGAAATTTCTAGCCCTAAGGGTTTGGCCTATGCGTTGATACATCGGTCAATCACTTTTGCCCTTTATATATACAGATAAGATTTGACAATCACACACGCAACACGGTCTACTAAGATCAAAAAATAATTTTGTTGTTTTACATCAAGAGGGGGCACTCGTTTGGAATCCATATTGAATCTATACCACGTGGTGATTCTTGTACTTAAAGATACATATTCCGATGTATGATGATTTAGCACTTACAGGCTAATATTTCTTATACGTTACAGCATAATAGGTTGTTTTACGAGTTAGCTGCTCGAAAACGTCCAAGAGTTGAAAAAAAACTGATCGATGTCTGTCCGCGTTTGTGTATAATTCAAAGCATCTCACTCTTTCTGTTTTATGACAAGCCAAGATGTCTGTAAATGTTAGTAATCCCATCCCTCAAAATTCAATACCTCAGATAGTGAGTTGGTAAGCTTAGTCTCGAAGGATTTATATAATCGAGCTACTGAATTTCATCTTCGTGGACGGTTATGTAAGACTATTAACTCAGTCTGGGAAGTGCTTTCAATTCTAGAGAACTTTGAAGACCTAACTGAGATTTTCTCTAAGACATTGATCACTTACAAAAGACAGTTTCCATTTCATACTAGTTTATGCATCCGTTTGTTATATTTTAGAGCAAATCGCGTAAATCACTCAAAAGTTTGCTATTAAACGGTTTTGAAACTACTTTAAGTTTTCTTCTTTGTACCTATATATTGGAAAAGTGGGTGGAAAAACACGAACGGCTTGTACTTTGAGACGATAAAATTATGACTATTAATGGGGACAGATAGAGATTCGGTATGGATTCAACATAGGTGGCCCCTCTTAGCGGAAAGCAACTACATCATTTTTGGGTTTCACTGACCGTGTTACATATCTGCCTATATACATATAAATCTTAGTTTGGATATAGTAAGTGTTAGTGCTATTATCTACATTCAAATATACTGTGTTTACAACTAACTAAGCCTACAACTCGGTTATACGTTTCACATTCTCTCATCAGCTTACATTTACTGCACATTACCGGAAAATAAGACATTAACTCGATAGTGCAAGTTGTATCTTTGCAAGATATTGAATTAGTTGCTGTACGCTTTCATTGCAGTTCCGTTGCTTATTCATTTTTGTTTTTACCTAATTTTCCTTTCGAAGTTTAAAAAAGGGGGAACCCTTTTTTACCACCAGACTTTTAAAACTTTTAATGTATAATTCAAAAAGTAATATTTATAAGCTGGAGTGTTAATCTTTGCGTTGAGATTTCCCTTACAATGAATCACTAAGGAATCTATCATTACGCCAAACTGATATTTTGCGAATCTAGAGTTTTGCGAATCAATCGATTAACGTCACCTGACGAAACGTGTTTCTGAAAATTCGCTAATCTATCTTTTTGCGTTTCTGACTCCACGCCTGTGTTACATTGATGGTTGACATTAATTTCACTTAAGACACAAAGAACCTTTGATCCAAAACCAAGGTAATACCCACAGGTCATCGATGTAATCAAATACTAAAGTGTAACAGTTGCACTAATCACTATAAAACACATTATATTATACACCTTTATGAACCGCCTTCTTTAAATATTACGATATAATTATGTATACGGGAATATACCCCCTTATATCTACGAATAATTTTTGTTACTTGCTTAAATTATATTTATTTTTTTACATATCATTGGTTTTCATATTTACCTGTATATGAAATCTAATATTCCATATTTATTTTTGTTTTATATGTACGATGGACAGACATGCGGATGTTTTTTTATCAGAAACGGAACTCAATTGTGCTCATTTATTACAGGCTATCCTTACCGTGTTTTGTCTGTCAAATGCAAGTAGTGTTGGAATAAAAAATACATCCTTTCACAGAAGCGTGGGCAGAGCTCCGGAAAAATGTGCGATTTGCTTAAAAAGCGTTAACATTATTCCATGGCGGTATGTACCATTGCTGTACTATGTACCTGGACTCGGAAATTATTTCAGCTCTCATTTTAGTAATATAAGTAAAAGTAATTATAAGTTAATCATGACAAAATATGTACACATTTGGATTTCTGATTTAATTTGTGTTGAGGGTTTTGAAATGTAAGTTATAGTGGTACAATGTTTTGGGAATTTAACTAATCTCTTATATTTAACATACATAATATTACATATCTACCATATGTATGCGTAGGGGTTTCAAGTACCTACAAGGAAAAAAAGAGAAGTAGAGGGAGATTATCAATCTGCTGGGCCGATACTGTTAAGCAGGCGTGTAATACCACCGTCCGTGCATCCATACAACTGTCACAGGACAAAGAAGCCTGAAACATGTACTTGGATTAACATCTTATGATGACCACGACCCTCAGGCATGAGGAAACGATGAAGAAATAGATACTGATCGTAATGGGTTAAATCACTACAATCTTACCTACATGTACATTCTACTATAAACTATTTTATCAAATAATAAGTTGTTACTTTTAAAATGATATAACATGTCTATGAAAATAATCCAAACATTCTAACGTCGTTCATACTAAAAATAAGCTATGATATAACATATAACAAAACAAAACTTATGTATGCAGTTCGCTTGAAATAAACATGACACCTTGACATCTGACTGCAGACATTTTTATAGACGAAGTTATTCACCCATCAGTGAAGTGAATGAAAACTGGCATGACGCAAGTAGTTGAGAAGTCCAATTAAAGCTTGCAGCTTTAGCCTCGTTCGTTGTTATCGATCGATTTAAATGGAGCTTTCGTGGATTGCCTAGATGTTATACAAAGCTGTATAATCAAGTGTTTCTTTACAATGTGAATGATTCTATTCAACTTGCTGTAGTTACATCGAAACGAAATGTAATGAAGGTCAAAATACTACTTCGTAAATTAGCAATAAGTACTTGCTTGGCAGATAAGACTTAACCGGTCTTATTAGGAGAGGAGACCCAAGCCCAATAGTGGGACAATTACTGGTTATGAAGTTGTATTTGCTTACACTATTTTTCTTGAAGACTCTCACGTCTTATGCGTCTTATGGGAACACGAAGATAAGTTTGCTGATACTTTTCGGTTGCAGTAGTCCTGCTACATTACACAAGCCAAATTACGTTTATTTAAATGAAACACCTGAAGCATTATAGGTACTTAACAATTTATTTATTTTAACGTAAGTGCACCAGTAATGGACAAGGCACCAGTAATGGACGAAAAAAAAAGAAATCGTCTAGAATATGGTTATGAACCAATTTTTATGTATTTTTTACACTGTGTCATAGACTGTAGTCATCGAACTGCCTAAGTTTGACATTTTATTCAATTCGGTCTGTTAGAACACAAGTTGGTGCGAAATATAAATTGTTTGTCATTGTAAATTTACATTAGCGGCTTTTCTTAAGGAAATTGTTAATGCGGTAACTAAAAAGTTTCATCTGTAAATTTGTATTGCTTTATTTGAATAAAAATGTGTTTTTTTTGTTGGGTTAACCATGAAATTTAAGTCAACAACACACAGTGTTGTTACTCCGAGAAGTTATATTTGTTGATATTTTGTTGGTGTTCATAACTGGTGCACTATAATTGTATAGTTCCAGTAATGGACATAATTTTATCGAAATTTATCTTTGCTATTGTGTATTCAGAATTTGACCCAATTTTACTCCTAGTATTATTCTTTACCATGAGCTCGTTGCAAATTATGAAAATGTTGGTGTGGATGTGTACTATATTGGGTACTTTATAGTAATATTTGTAGCTTAGTTTAGTTTAGGTATTTATAATTAATGCATATCTATATGAAAGGCTGATAACTTTTACGTTCGTAAAATACTTATTAATATATAAAAAAACATTAGAGGTGTCAAGGGACACCCGGATGGAACGAAGTTCCTTTCGATTTAAGTATTGTTTTGTTGTACAGCGCCATCTCTGTAAAACTCTCTGAATCACTTCAAAAAAGTGTCGTCATTCGTAAAATCAAAAAGTGTCGTAATTTTCCGTCTAGCCCCCTTTCACAACGCGCGATAAGGAACTTCGTTCCAAAAGCTTAATATGAGTACAATTTTAATAATTTTCACTTCTTTGATGCTAACCTCATTGTCAATTTAGAAAACTTATAACTAACTAAGTTCCTTAATGTGAATGTTTCATAAAAAGTTGACTAAACAAGTGCATGTCGGGCCACGCGCAATGTAGGGTTCTGAAGTAGTTAGTTTATCGACTACTTTCATTGACTACTTGTGCTAACATAGTCGTGATAGTTTTTCTTGTAAATTCATCATGTAAACTATTTTTGAAATTTTTTTCACTTGTTCAACTCCTACCGTTTAGCCAGCTGGGGAGGACACTTAACTCTAACCAAAATTAGCACTTTAAAGCCAAATATTTTGCAAACGGATCCCTAATTCCAAAAATGGTCTTAGAAGAAGCATAATATTTTTGGAAGACCTGTTCAACGATACCACACACTATAGGGTACGCGACGAATAAAAAAATCATTCTCACGTTACCTGTAGGGGAGGTACCCTGAAAAAAAAAATGTTTTTCAGCATTTTATTCCACGACTCTGAAGTTTTAATAAATAAGTATATTCATGCCAAATTACAGCTTTCTAGCACTAAGGGTCTCAGCGCTTTGCTCCGGACAGACGGACGGACATGACGAAAAAACTATAAGAGTTCCGATTTTACTTCGGAACCCTAAAAAGATATTATCTAATAATTATTCTTAATTATTCTTTTGCATTTTCATCATAGATTCGTCGATAACTAGCCTACCTATTAGGTTTATATGATTAGATTCGTGTCCATTACTGGATGTCCATGACTGGGTTACATATGTCCATTACTGGGTGTCCATGACTGGGTCATGTCCATTACTGGGTTCTTGGTGTCCATAACTGGGTAAAAAAGTTATAATTTTTATTTGTTAATTAAACTTAAACCAATTGTAGTATCTGACGCGTAATACAGCAGAAATGTTGAATAAGCACAGGACTTTACACTTTATGTACGTTCAGCACCCTAACTTTCACAATATAGGTAAATTTTCACAAATACCACAAATTTGTTGTTAAACTGTCCATAATTGGGGTGTTTACCTTATACTTTTACAAAATGAATCATTAACAATTTACGCTAGCAACTTACTTAGCTATTAGATATTTTCACCACTTTAAACGTAACTTGTTTGCTGTTTAATTTTTAAAGACCGGAGTTTCTCTAGTAAATAGGTTGTAAAAACATCGTTAGACCGAACCTCATTTTAAACCCTTTGCTGTAGTTTAACAGTACCGAGTTTGAAAAAGAACTCCAATTTACTAAAGAATACTTGAGAAGCGAACTTTTGAAAGTGATTTTTTTATTTATCCGCTTTTATTAATTTGTTAAATCTGTTACTGTAACAATGTAATTACTTTGATCTAGAATTCGTCAGCGATTTAGTCCCTCGATTAAACATTATCATAAAATATTAAGTATCTAAATGTGTAGTGAAGGTGTACTTAAGATATGAGATAAAAGTAATGAGTAATGACATACTTTTGGATTATGCAGGACAGCTATTGAGGAAATAATTTCAAAATGACGTATTCAACGGAGTACGGATAGCTTAAGTGTGTACGAAAACAATGTGCGTCTCTAGGGAAAGTATTATTATCAGGGATAAAATGTATTCCGTATACGTGACAATAAACGTGATACTAATCGAGATAAGTAGCTGTTTTCTGATTTTAAAGTTTATGTTGAAGCTTAGCTTCTGTATCTACTGTTATATTATATCGACGCTTGAAAGGAAAAATTGACTACGCGACATTGAGCTAACTTTACAGGAGAGCAGGTTAAAGTTGGTATTTTTAGAAAAAAATCATATATTTTTTTTGTAATCCGCCTACCAACGTTATTCTTACTGTTATGGAATCCTTATTTTATCATCTATATTGTAGCATATACAACAAGTTTTCTAAAAATTAATTTTTAAACTGCTCTCCTGTAAAGTTAGCTCAATGTCGCAGAGTCAATTTTTCCTTTCAAGCGTCGATATGTATGTATTGTGTGGTAAATGTATATCATGTTTCCCGCCAAAATGACATTGTCTGTAACTATTTTGACACAATGATGTTCCCCTGTCGCTTAAGTCAAAAAGCCCGCAACATTGAGCGTTTGACTCGAACTAATTGGAACATTCGTAGGTGTTATTGCAACGCAGGCGTCTGATGAAGTGATAAATCCCACTAACTGTACCCTCGTGGCTTTGATTAAAACGCTCGCTGTGCTCTTCGAATCAATCGAGTTTCGGAATGTACTTATGAAGTGGATAAAACCTCTTTTTATAGATACATCATTGGGGCAAAATATTATGTTCGAGTTTGATCAGTATAAGGAATAATTATGTCATTACGCACAAAACTCCTTCTTATACTATGATTTTGTCGGCGTTTTCAGAGATTTAAGTGTGCCCTATGTTACAGTAGTGCCTATGTGTTATTCCAGATCATAGTCTCTGTGCTAAATTCAACAAAATATTGTTTTTGTATGCTCGCAAATCATGTTAAATAAACTTAGTTATTTAAGTTTTCTCTGTAAGTGAAATGTATTATTTCTTTGAGAAAATAAATATCTTAAACCAGAAATAGCAAAATGTGAACGTTTTACTTTTTTGTTCTTCTGCATTTTTAAAACAACACTGAAGCGTAAGTTAAGTCAAATGTGTCAAATAAACGTTAACATTTTTTGTAATTTCTATAATGTAAGTTAAGTTTGTCTAAGCCCAGTGTTTAGGTCACGGAATAGCAGTCTATACTTCTAACCTCAGGAGAGTTAGAGCTTTGTCGACAGTAATAGACGAAAAATAGTAAAGTAGATACAACATGACAACTGGAGCTGAAAATGTTGTTTGTCTGTTGAAACTTATCGACGTAATGGTCAATCGTTATATGCAGGATGTAATCTTACCTAATTGACGGAAATTGATAAAACGTGCTAATTGAAGTGTTGCGTCAATAATTGATCAGTCATCCAATTATGCGTTCTGCTTTACGATACCTTATATTTAACATACAACCGTACTATACTAACTCTTAGTGAAATTTTATTTATATATTTCTTCTCTACTTTTCTTTCTTGGCCGCCAATGCATCGGTGTGTTGTTGAAGTATTGTTAATATCCATGGGTGACTTTTTCCACTTACCATAATACATAAAAAAATCATAACCGTGTAGGAACTACATAAACTCCAAACATTGTCTTATAGGATTGTCTTATATTATTGAACGATACTGATTATTCTTTTTTTTTATTTGTTTAAGTACCTATTAAATTTCAGCCCTCGCTAGACTTTGGAATACAACATACTTACTTTTCCTGTAAATAAAAACCCTTGTTCATACGTAAAAACTCGTATAAAACTTCTTTGCCATGATATTCGTAAATTAAACAGATTAATGAGTGGAAAATCTGATGCATCTGATGCGTGCATTCTGGCGGAAAACTGAATTCAATAACAGATTGCCTTTTAAATATTCAGGTAGGAGAGTTTTTAAAGTAATCCATTCCTGTTAAGCCTACTGTGTACCTATGTCAAGATGTGTATCTTTACCTAATTTTATGTTTATGTGGATGTTATAAAATACTGGCATATTAAGAAGGATTTTTTAAACAGGGTATTCGGTAATATCTATGTAGTTTATTTTCATTCTGACAATACATTCACAATTATAACTATTTTTCGTTCGACTGCGTCAGTTCGATTCGGGGTTCTGTTGCCGATAGAGTGCAGTTGAGTATATAATTCGGTTTGGTGCAAAGACCTTACTAAAATAAATACTATACGGGCTACTGAGTGAAGTTGACGTCAAACAGATGCAACGCAGGACAACGGTCAAGACCATCTCGACGCCGTAACAACAACGTAATTATAACTTTATATTCGTTTTTATATAATATTATTTTTTTATTCGTTTTTTAAAGTAGGTGGGTATATTGTTAATAAATATGAGTCAACTGTATGTAATATGATATTTATTTTAAATTAAGTTTAACTTTTTTGGTAATATGTGTCACCAACGTCAAACAAGTTTTACTTTAATCGCGCGTAAAGATTACACGCACACACTTTTTATTTCACTTAGATTTAGACCAATAAAATTATTAGGTATATCTTTGTACAAAATTCTCCAGTATGATATTGCTACCTATCGATTTGTTGTAAAATTGGCGCAGGTATTCAGACGATCACTTAAACTTATCTTGACATCGATTGTCTTAATTAAAACGTGCCCCCGGTGTTATAGACACCTGATCTTTCCTGATAAATTACTGTCGCACAAATTAAGCCACTTATCCCCTTATAAAAGCCTCGCGTTGATTTGTAAATTTTGTTTGTATTGTTTCAGATAGAATTATCATAATAATTAGCTAATTGTTTACGTAACACATACCTACGACCAAAGAATAGAACGCCTTGGCCGGGAATCGTACCTGGAACTTGTAGCTCTGAAAGCTTTACTATCTGCGGCTACGGCGTCTACAAAATAAAATAAGTAGGAAGCATTGAAGTATAATGTCATAGAACAGACATCTCGAACAAAAAGTGTGTCCTGCCCGGGTGGTTCGATTTTCAAAATTGAGCCCCGGTTCTCCTTTAAAAATCGAACGAATCCATTGAAGATTGATTGAAGCCAATGCAATGGCGCCAATGCATTGGGACATACACGGTGTTCGCGGTGTCGGTTCTATACCTACGCTAGTAATAATAATTCAATGGCAGGAAGTCATTTTTAATTTGACAATGAGTCTGTATTTGAATGTAATTACTTTTTTATAAATTTTAGGGCTCATAAATGTATGTTTTATAATGTATGTACCTATGCATGTTCTGCTAACTCTAAAATTTAAAAAATATACATAATTATAATTGTAAAACTTCTTAAATAAAACTTAAGACTGTTGCTTTTATTATAATTCAAATCACTTGAACTGTTCATCAGGATGTAATAGTTAACCTTAAACTTGAACATACCTACTTCAGTTCAAATAATAGATGTTAATTTTTCATTTACAGTCTATTTATAGCCTTTTGTGATCAACAGTCCCCAACGTATTCTTAGAACCGTTATCATAGGCCTTAATGACTGGCAGAGGCAATGGGCTTTGTCGTCTGTCTTTTTAATTAAGACGCCTTGTTTTCCGAATATAGGTGCTTTTGGGCATATTTTTTGCGAACTTCGTCGAAATGGTGTTCTTGTATATTATATGTCTTTGGACTCTTTGGATTTTTGTTTTCCGTTTTATATCGATGTATACTACTACTAAGTATACTTCTAATACAGAACCAAATCTGAAGATTAGACTTTTAATAGCTAATATCTAATATAGAGGACAAAACATTATTTTATCCACCCCTGAACCGACGATATGAGTAGATACTTGGTGTGTTTGTTATTTGTATGCTGTTTTTATAAACGGGATACTTTTCACCCCGGGCAACAGATCATTTCCCGTAAGATAACCTAGTTAGGAAGTTATCTTAAATGTTTAAAAATCAATGTTTTGACTGCTTTTGTGTAATGATTGCAATGCGGGAATTGATCAATTAATTTATTGATACCATCATCAATAAATGAAATTATCAATGTTTTACAATCTAATTACATAACCTAAAAGCTTTTTCCCAAACGCTATTAGAGATTTGGGAAAGAGTTTCCCCTCATAGCTTGCACCATTTATATGTCTCGATATTTTGTATGTGTGTTAGCGGCCTGTACGCACGTGTTATTATCAAATACCCAATAGTAGTTTTGAGGAGAAATAAAACAATAAAAGATATGGCAACACTGTATTTAGTGCACACTAATTAATACATAATTCAAATGGATCTTCCTCAGCATCAGTTGAAATTAATACAAAGTCCATTACGTCACCGTCGAGGGTAATAGATTTAACAGTTTAGCTTTTCAAATCAAGAGTGATTAATCAAATAATCTTCTTGGTATTCCAAGAAGAAAAAGAGTACAATTTGTACTAACTATGAAGGAAATTATTGTAATTTCACATATTTTAAAGCAAAATAGTGTAACACAAAAAACTATTTTAATTTATATATGATATTATATTGTAATTATTCTATCAACTTTAACCAATGCTAAGAAAACAAAATGTGTCTCTGACATGATTCACTATTGATAATCGGTCATAGTGTTTATTTATCATAATATCCTGCTGAAAATACACAGTTCAAGCATGATTCACTTTGGTTGAAATACAGTAATTCAAGATACTAAAAACTATTATACCTTTATGTATTTTCTCCTTGAAATGATTATTATATATTCGTAATATTAGCTGATATAAGCTGGTTTTTATAAATTTATCAGACACCCGATGTTCTGTCCCGATTTTATCCACGCAGTAAAAACTAAATGATATCCGGATAAAACCGGACGGGGTTAGTCGTTATGAATAATCACGTATTAAGGAATTCAATTTACACTGTAAATGTAAGCCGTGCTGTCATCCTTAATTTCTAAAATTACCAAAAACTTTGTTAACTTAGATCAAAGAGGTAAGGTAGGTTTTTGTAAAATGAATGATTTTAATATTGGACTTGTGAACATTTGACTTTCGGTAACAACCCTCAGACCGATATTATGATAATAAATATTATGAGATTACATTAATATCCTTTTAACAATCAATTTCAAAACATTTATTATAGCTACATTTTAAAAATTGTGTATATATCACATATTATATAATATGGTATTTTTTTTCCTTGATGCAATGTTATTTAGTCATAATAATATGTTGAATTTTAGCAGTGATTTGTTTGTGAAAGTATAGAGATATCGTTATTAAACCAAATACCATTTAAAACACAATTATAGGATACACAATTAGAAACACAAGAAAGGCACAGTTAGAAACTTACACACCAACTAATAGTTCAATTTCTGTAACCATGCTTTGGTTGGTGTCATTCTCGATAAAATAAATTTAATTGAAGTAATATTAGGTACAAGTATGTAACTAACAATAAACAATAAGAAAATGTATTATTATAAATATTATAAACGCCAATATTTGCACAAACATTCGGCATCATGGCTGTGCTATTACGTTTTATTCAAAAGTCACTTGTACCATAAATGTTATTATTACCAACTTACTATTGCATTACTGCTTTCAAAGCTTATTATGTGAAATCTATTCATAGCTTTACTATTGAACAAAAGGTGGTGAATAATGTTATCTATGTATAAAACTTCTTACAGAATGATATGAGAAAAATTTCGTGATACATGTATTGTCTTTTTCATTACATTAGTTACCTTAAAACTAGTAAGTATATTTTATTAACTAATGCCAACTGAATACTTTTCATAACAATTTTTATTCCATTAATAAAATAAATTTTAACAACATTAATTACAAATAATCATGACTGTTAAAAATAAGATATACCTAAGCTTTTC
Source organism: Thymelicus lineola (assembly GCA_963932265.1). Classification (NCBI taxonomy): domain Eukaryota; kingdom Metazoa; phylum Arthropoda; class Insecta; order Lepidoptera; family Hesperiidae; genus Thymelicus; species Thymelicus lineola. The sequence continues at coordinate 12,707,780 of OZ010690.1, read as the reverse complement.
CAGTACCTAAGAAAGAAATTAGCCCATAACACAATAAACTTATGCTTTACATACATATCTCATTCAATAAACTTGACTTAGGCACAAAATTTACAAGCAAAAAGTACAACGATACATTACATCTAATAATTAACTATTTTATCTATTATTCAGTCACATCCTTCTTAAACAAGCATTAAAATATAGGAAAGCAGATAAATTGAACACTTTATAATTATGAGTACGTATTAAGACAAAAGATACCATTAGATTACATTAAAAGTTGACAATTAATTAGCAGAAATCGTTATAACATATAAATAATATCAATATTTGTTTTGGTGTTTGTATTACAAAGTTATAGTATTGTATTGTAATAATAATTAAATTTCTGGAGCCATTGGTATAACATTAACAGATACAATTTCTCAAATGATAAGTTACATGTTGAATTAAAGGTTTTTTAAATATACTCAAGAAATAAATAATTGGTGACACAATCTCAACATTTCTTTCCCATGGAAGCAAGAAAGGAGATAATTATTTTAATCATCTAATACAAAGTAGGTAAGTTTTGTATTTTAAAATTTGTAGATGATTCGGTATTAAAATGCCCCGCTAAAAACGATTGCCAATTGTTGCTTTTAATAATGAAAACCCGAAACACAAAAATATTATGAAAAACGTTAAACAATGTGTTCTTAAAAATGGCAATGACGCCATCTGTGGTAGTATAAATATGAATGTTCATTGATAATTTATTGTCTTCTATGTCTAAAAGGTATGTTAATGTATCGATTTAATGTGTAAGATAACTTCAGTGCAAGTCTTGTTGCTGACACTGACAAAACTTCGAGAGTATGATGCCAATTTGAATTAGATAATACCTCCTTGGAAGGTTTAAAGTGTATATATCTTGTTATATCGATACTGGAACCAATAGTAACATAACGAATTTTTTAACTCCGTACATAATAACATCTTCTTGCAATACAATCGAGAAACAAGATATATTTTGTTGCAGTCAATACACTTATCTTCACTACGTACATCAACACTTGAGTCCCAAATCACCACATTAGTCTTTCTTCACATGAAATTTTTTAAACTTTACTAGGTAACTGGTAAAAAATTACTACATTCTCTTTCAACTCCTACAATTTCATAAGGCTTCTTCGTAATAAACTCCTACGTTGATCTGAAACAAAGGGAAATTTATTCATGTTACTTGAGACATTTATTTACTCTGTACTTTTGTAATTGGGTCAGCAACTTTGCTCATAAGTCCCAAATCGTATCGTTTTTATTAAACGCTTTTATTTAGCTTCACTTCGGAGCATCAAATCTTGTAACGTTAATTTGAATGACTTCCCTTTAATGAAAATTGATGAAATTTGGCAGACATGTGTATTTCCGATGACAATACACGAAAATCATATTTTAAACTAATTTTCATTGTTTATTTGTTGTTAAATTAAAAAAAACGATTTTCAGACTTTAGACGCATAATTCTCTATGTTCTATTTTACGTAGAAACTTGAAATTTTCACAACTTGTAGCTAATTTTATAAACTAAACATTATTGAAATAAAAGCGTTTAAAAAAAAAATTTTTTTTCATTTGACTTATTTATTGGATTTAGAGAAATAAAACGTGATTGCCAAATCGACAGAGATACAAACAGAAAAGATACTCGAAAGATTTTTTAAGAGACAATATTGTTCATCAAATATATAAATTACTAAAAAGTACGATTGCCGATCATATTCTTCCAGAGTTTCTCCAACAATTTCTTGTCATTGGGCGATTGTAAATGTATTTGCTCCGTATTTATATTTCTTTTATAAATTGGAATAAATGTACAAAGCTTTTAAAAGTACATTAATTATGCCATTTTAAGGCAAGATTGGACGGGTTGCCTTACCTATGAGCTCCGATGGAGTTTTAAATTATTAAGCGTACTGCGTACTCTTACTGTGCAAAAACTAGGTCAAAAAGGTTTATGTATCAACACCCCTGCCATAAAATGCTATACATTTTTACTATGATAAGCTATTTTATAAGTATTTAAAATATTCTTCTGATGTGTACCAATAAGTTCGTAGGTATAGTACTTACTTCACATTAAGAACACGAATAACATAATACAAGACAAGGTTGGTAATGTAGTTGCGGAATATGAAACTACTGAGGAATCTCTTCCTACATTTAACTGTTAACTTTTATATGGGGAAGGATCTAAAGCTAAAGTGAAAAACTATTGGTTTGAAGCCTCATTTCAACACTTGGAAACTGAACGATAATAACTGCCTGCCATTTCTTTCATTACGCTTACGATATGCGCATCGGCTATGATGGCATATTCTGACACTCGCCTAAAAATTTCCTCACTCAAGACAAGTAGAGATCTTAAATCTGACCTTCTGTTAAAGTTTAATCAATGATGTCCTTTTAAATTCCGAGCTGATCAAGAACATTTAGGTTCAATATTAAGTACAAAAATTAGAAGCGCTCATAGCTTGCGTCGATCCCAAGTGATCGACAAGGTTAAGCAACAGCGGGCGCGGTCGGTAGTTGGATGGGTGATCACTAGTGGCAACAAATTCTTGAGCGTTTCCGTGCTTCGGAGGGCACGTAAAGCCGTCGGTCCCGGTTGTTATCATATGATAACAGTCGTTAAGCCATGTCGGAGGCCCTCGGGCGCTTTGAAAACTTCCAACACAAGTTGCCCACTAACCCCTCTTACCAATCCGCACTGGAGCAGCGTGGTGGAGTATGCTCTAGGCCACCTCAAGAGGAGTGACCCGTGCCCAGTAGTGGGCCATTAATGGGTTGAAGCCAATCTTTTTTCAATACTTACTTATCAGTACTTTTATTATACGACATGAATGGGGCATCCATCTTTAGCGCCATCGCTGTCTAGTGGTGGAGGTATGACCACGTACGTGTCACGGCTGGTCGACGGGTAGATATCCTCTTCACCAGCGAATAAAGGAGGTGGTGGAATCACATCATCTTCTACCTCCTCCTCAATAACCTCCTGACGTCTTCGTCCTGGCGTGTAGTTCATCACGCAAGTCACCGCGATAAGAAACAGAAAGAATATGAATACAACATCGAACATGATTAAGAAGTTTAGCATTACAAATTGCATCACGCTTGTAAAAGGTCCTGGTCACATTCTGTGCCTCTCAACCCTTGTGAGAATTAACCTCACTTGGTTTTTAACCATTTTACGGCATGTTTTTCTTGAATGAGGTTTCCTCTTGTACCGCACGAGTATCTGAAACAAGATATATTTTTGAAGTGAAACTTCTTTAGAACCGTTAGTGATTTGAAACCGGATGCAACGGAAAAACGACAGGTAAGATAATATAACCGCTAATTTCGTATTTCAATTTAAGTTGTCCGTAGCCCAATGGTCAGGACGTAGACACACAATGCTGATGCCATGATGATGCGCAGGTTCGCGTCTCAGAATATTTCTTTTTTTTTAGTTTTATTTTTTTTTAGTTTTATTTTTTTAGTTTTATTTTTTACTGTTTTTAAATACTTTCAAATGCTCTTTTAAATATTTTCAAAGAATTTATCAACAAAAAATAAGAATTTCATTCTTTCATTCTGTAGATCGACCAGCCGATTATACAGACAGTAAAAATGCTAAGTTGTATTCATAGATGGCGTGAGGAGTAAGATAGAACATTCGTTTTATTGCTAGATAGATTTTTAAAAAGTGCTAAGTTGTATTCATAGATGGCGCTTCGATTTATTGCTTTAAGATTCGATTAGAAATAGAATTATTTATAAAATACTGTAATATACATGTTTTATGTATAACGGAACATTGGTTACCAAGCACTCAAAATCTTGTCAGTATAGGTAATTATAAATTGTCAAGTGCATTCTGTAGAGAGACTGCAATTCATGGTGGATCACTAATATTAGTGCACAACAATATGTCTTGTAAAGATCGTAAAGACATTGTTAGTCTTTCTATTGAGCGCACTATTGAACTGGCCTGTGTGGAACTGGAGCGGTTTGTTATAGTTTGCGCGTATCGACCCCCCTCTGGTGATTTTACTATTTTTGAAGATACATTGGAGGATGTACTTAAACGGTTATGTGTTTCTAGAAAAGGATTAGTGATATGTGGCGACTTCAACGTAGACATTTTATCAGATAGTACTATGGCTACTAGGCTACTAAGTTTGTTTAAATGCTTTAATTTAAATCCATTATTCAATGAGCCAACCAGAATAACTGAAACTACAGCTACTTGTTTAGATAATATCTTTTGCAATTGTGAGATTTTAAATAAAGAGATATTCAGTAAGTTGAAGTCAGACCACTGCGGACAAAAAATTTCGTTGTATAATTCAATCACTAAGAAAAAACAAATAATAAAATGTAGACCAATAACTAAAAATAAGATTTCAACTTTTAAAGAAAAAATCCACTCGGAAATGCAAACGCAGTTAACATTACAACAAAGAGATCCAATAAAATTATATAACACATTGTCTAATAACATAAATAACGAATTTAATAAAATATTCAAGTTTAAGTATGTAGATCTAGCTAAAAATAGTAAATTTAGTGATTGGGCTACTGTAGGTATTTATAAAAGTAGGAACAGGATGTATGACCTTTACGCCGAGAAACAATACAATTTTTCTCCAACTTTCCAGGAGCACGTGAGAAATTATTCTAAAATATTTAAAATTGTTTGTATTCAGGCGAAATCAATGTACATAAAGAACAAAATTATTAATTCGGATAACAAGATAAAAACCACTTGGAATATAATTAACAGTGAGAACGGTAACGCAAAGTCCTGTGATTTCAATTACGAATTATTGATTAATAATAATATAATCAGTGCTGATAAAGACGTGGCAAGCGAATTTGAAAATCACTTCCGTAATATTCCTATAACATTAACCAGTTCACTAGCTTCTTCACCGACGGAAGCACTTTCTATATTAAAAAATCATATTAATGAATGTAATATTTTATTTGAATTTCAACATATAACCGCTAGAGACTTAATTAAGGCCTTTCAGTCTCTGAAGGTAAAGAATACGGGTGATTTGTGGGGCATCTCGGTGAAAATAATACAGCATATTATAGGTATTATAGCTCCATATTTGGTCGTAGTTTTTAATAAATGTATAGATCTAGGTATCTTTCCAGATCTTATGAAATGCAGCAAAATCATTCCACTTTTTAAAACAGGTGAAAAAACTGATCTTAATAACTATAGACCAGTTTCTGTTTTACCAACCCTTAGTAAAATTTTCGAAAAGATAATATTGAATCAAATGCTAACCCATTTCAACAATAATAAATTATTACATCCTGAGCAATACGGTTTCACTAAAGGCCGTAGTACAACCGATGCCGGGGCTAGGCTATTAAAGCATATATTTGAAGCATGGGAGGCGTCACATAATGCCATAGGAGTATTTTGTGACTTATCTAAGGCATTTGATTGTGTTGAGCACGAAACATTGCTGTTTAAACTTGGCCACTATGGTATAAAAAACAAGGCCCTTAGCTTGATCGCGTCTTATTTGAGTAATAGAATACAAAAAGTCAGCATAAACGATATTAAGTCATCGGGGTCACCGGCTGTGATGGGTGTACCGCAGGGCTCGATCTTGGGTCCGTTTCTTTTTCTGGTATACATTAACGATTTACCACATTATGTAAAGAACCAAGCGGATATTGTACTATTTGCTGATGATACATCACTAATATTTAAGTGTGAAAGGAATAAAGTAAATTTCGACGACGTAAATAGTGCTCTTTCGCATGTATCGCGTTGGTTCACTATCAATAATTTACTATTAAATGCAAAAAAAAACGAAATGTATAGAGTTTGTGCTACCTAATGTTAAAAAAGTCAGCAAATCTCTTAAACTAAATAACGAAACATTGCATATGGAGGAATCGACGGTCTTTTTAGGGGTGACCTTAGATAGTAAACTTCAATGGGGCCCACATATAACAAATCTCGCGACAAAACTCGGTAGGGCTGCTTTTGCTGTTAGGAAAATAAGGCAGTATACAGACGTCGAAACTGCTAGGATGACTTATGTCTTATGCCATCTTGCTGTGGGGCAAAGCAGCCAATATAAAACAAATTTTCATACTCCAGAAACGGGCAGTTAGGGCTATTTATAAACTTAGGTCTCGGGAATCTTTGCGTGAAAAGTTCAAGGAAATAGGTATACTTACAGTAGCTTCCCAGTATATCTTTAACAATGTAGTTTTTATACGGAAGAATATAAACGCGTAGGTATAAACAAAATTTTGATATTAATAATCGCCATACGAAAAGAATGCATCAATTAGTTACGCCTTCGTTCCGCCTAAGTAAAGTGCAGCGATCTTTCATAGGGCTTGGTATACATTTTTATAATAAAATCCCAAAATTAATACGTGACTTGCCAATAGAAACTTTCAAAAAACGTGTAAAGACACAATTGTTAGGCAAGGGATATTATAGTGTAGACGAGTATTTAAATGACAAAGACGCATGGAAATGACCAGCTCTGCAACCAGTTCCGCTCAGAATAGTAAATACTTTTGTATTATTATCTTTTTTTTGTAATATTTTTTAAAAGATGTGCTGAGGAGTTTCTTTAGGCTTTTCTTCTCCTCCACGATAAAGCACCTTCCGAAAAGCCAAAAAATGACGTGCATAAGTGTATCAGTGATACCTATACGAATAAAATATTTTGACTTTGACTTTGACTTTGATTTATTGCTTTTTCATATCATTATCTTGAAACCAAAATTTTGGAAAGTTTCACTTCTACCACGTGTGAATTGCACACATTTTCTTTTTTTTTTGTATTTTATAATGCTCGCTCTGAGTGCTCGCTAATACAGGATAACACTGAAAGCCAAAGTGATGATATTTAGGAAAATTATATATGAAGAAAATAAACATATTATTCTAAGTATCGTCGAACGCATTTAAATTCGGATCACTCGCTTATTAATATCACAAGCGAATTCATTATCTTTAGATTTTTCTTAGAACAACTAATTCAAATGTACCTTTCTAATAAAGGTCTTTGTTTGCATTGCTATTTAAATTTGGTTACTAGACCTTCGACCTTCGACCAGAGTAGGCATATGATTGTATGACCTAGTGTTATTTATTTATTTATCATTTTTGTACACACAAGAGTTCACAGGACATTTACAAAAGTGATAAAATGTACAAAGGTACTGCTTATCTCTAATGAAATTTCTTCCAGCAGACCTGCAACTGCAGAGTTGACAGAAAGGTAGACAGTGCGCGTTCAAAAGGTACAAGACTCCTGATTATGGCGTGGTATAATCATATATTTACAGGTTTTCATTTAACCCTAGAAGGATAAACTACTTAAATGTTACTCCTATCTCGGAATTAAAACTTCAGTTTTTTTGTTTTTTTTGTTTTTGTTAAAAAGCATTGAATATATAACTACATATTATATAGTTAGTTTTCAATTTGATAAAAATCTATGATTTTAGTTATTATTATTTATTCTAAGTAGCCAAATTAAATGCGGGAGTGTCAACACGTTCTCTGAATGGCATTATTTACTGTCACGTTACTGACTGCCTAATTTCGAGAACTGTGTAATTTCCTCGAAATATTTATAAACTTTATTTTTTGTAATAACCTAGTTACTTCTTGTTATCTATGATTGTAATGAAAATCAAATAATAATTATATTATTAGAATATATAAAATTGGTTATGAGCTAATCTAACTATCAAAAATTTTGATATATTTTTCAACTTCAACTGAAAACGTTTCAAGACAATAAAAAGTTAAGAGTGATGAGACATCACATTTCGGCTTTACGATCATCCTACTTAACTATGGAAAAGAAAAATAAATCTTTTCTGGTAATTCCAGTGGTTATAATTTCGGTGGCATTTGATAGTGTAATTTGATAATATCTCCGGAACAAATAATTTTTTTTTCAATCTCTACTATATGACTAATTATTACTACTATTTACATATTATTTATGCCAAATAAAGTGTATTAGAAACAGTAAGTTTAAATTTAATCAATTTCGGTGGCTTGGATTTTAATTCCGGTGGTCCTTTAATAATTTCGGTGGCATTTGATAATTTCAAATGGAAATATCTCATGAACTAATAATTTTTTTTTCGATCTCTAGTATATACATAATTAGTACTACTCTTTATCTATTATTTAGGCCAAAAAAATTTATCAGAAACAGCTAATTTAAATTCGCCACTGTAATTAGGCAAAATTCGTGTTTGTTGAAATTCACCCATTTAATATAATAATAATAATTTCAAAATACCATCTCCAGTTGACTTCCTATAGTTGTGTAGTATCTACTTAAATACCGGCTGTTGTGTGATGCTTTTACTTATCCCTCCATCCGCGTTGTAACTTGCAACACTTACTACAAAGTACATAAAACCGTTTTGCCAGTTCTTTGTAATTAAATCTAATTATGTCATTCAGCAACACTCTTTTGTTTCAGATCTTCGCGGAACTCGAGAGAACAAGATAATAATTCGCGCGAAACTGAAAAAATTGAAATTAAATTTCTTTTGGATAAAGCGGTAATGGAAGTGGCAATTACAAAGATGTTTTTATTTTAATAAAGTATATTCTAATATTTAAAATTCTCATGTGACAGTGTTTGTAACAAAACCCCTTCGAAACGGCTTGACCGATTCTCCGACCGTAAGCTAGTAATATACGGAGTAATTTACCTAAATAAATATATTTTTCAATATTTTATTCCACGATTTTGGAGTTTTCAGTATATCAATGCCAAATAACAGCTTTCTGGCTCTAAGGGTCTACGGACGGATAGACGGACAGACAGACAGACGGACGGACGGACGGACGGACGGACTGACGGATATGACGAAACTACAAGGGTTCCGATTTTTCTTCGGAACCCTAAAACGGAGTAGGTTGTCAATTCGACTGTATTTTTTTATGTGTGTTACCTCATAATTGTTTACTGGGTGTACAGATTTTGATGATTCTTTTTATATTCGAAAGCTGGTGCTTGTCATGTGGTACTATTTAGCAAGATCTGACGAGTACTTTTTGAGTTATCCCTAATAATGCGTATTTAATTGACCCACTACGATTTCTTTGAAGACTGTTATTTTTGTATTGCATACGAATAATTTTATTGATCTATCGGATTTATATTTATTCGAGTAAAGAGAAATTCATAAAATTTTCAATCTCATGAATTTAGAAACAATAGAGATTCATCAAATTCTATCTATTCATCAAAAAATAGCCGTATTGTGGCAGCTTAGAATACTAACCTTCCCACGCCGAATGGGTGTCGTAAGAGACGACTTAATCCGGCCCGCTGGTGGTAGGGCCCTTCGGAGGGATTATCTTGGTAATATTGATTTTAATTTGTAATTAATACCAATATTGATACCAATACTCGTATTACTATCATTATTTCTCCATGGGGTTCGCCTGGATACTAGCTGCCACCCTTCAGCATGAGTCAGCCGCCAAGACTCGTCGTGTTCCGGCTAGGGGCTTGAGAGCCAGTTTTTTCTTTCTTTTTCTTCTCTCTTTCTTTTTCTTCTCTTTTTCTTGGTCGGCAACGCATCAGTGATGCCTTTGGTGTTCTTTATACTCATGGGCGACGATAGCCACTTACCATCACGTGAATAGTCAGCTTGCTTGCCGTCTATTTCCATAAAAACAAGCTAAGCTCTCTAAGCTGCACCTTTCTACGTTAAAGAGACGGTAACGTACGAATTAGCGTAAGTACAGTGTTAGTGACAAAGGAAAATAAAGGGGTCTTGTGTTTATTAGGTCGACAGCACAATATAATGATCATTTTGCTGTGTTAATGGCAAGCAATGTGAATTAAGCGGTTTGTCAAAGTACTTTTATCGTTTTTAGGGTTCTGAATTAAAATCGGAACCCTTATAGTTTCGTCATGTCCGTCCATCCGTCTGTCCGTATGTCAGTCTGCCCGTCCGTATATCTGAAGTAAAGCTCCGAAGTAAATTTGTAATTTGGCGTGGCATCGTAGAATAAAATACTGACAAACCTTTTTTTATTCATGGTACAGCCCCCCTCCAAGTAACGTGAGGATGAATTTCTTATTCTTCGCGTACCCTATAGTGTGGGATATCGTTGAAAAGGTCTTTTAAAAATTTCATGGATCTTCTTAAACTATTTATGGAAACAGTGGTCTGCTTGTGAAATATTTGGCTTTAAAATGCTAATTTTGGTTAAAGTCAAGTGTCCCCCCCTGCCAGCTAAACGGTTGGAGTTGGGCAAGTGAAAAATTCTCAAAAATAGGTTATAAGTTGAATTTACAAGGAAAACTATCACGGCTATGTTATCATAGGTAGTTAATGAGTAATAGTGGATAAACTTACTTCTTCAGAACCCTACATTGCGCGTGGTCTGACACGCACTTGCCCGGTTCTTTTATTTGAACAACCATGAAATGAACAAATGGATCATGAGATGTGATGGTAGGTAGCATCTACTGTTAATTAACCACTGTATATACTATCTAGAAAAGATAATCATCACATTAGTAGTGAAAAATGGGTATTGAACCTATGTTTTGGGATTTTTAATTCTGAAGAGGAAAGGTTCTATGTTTTCGCTTTTAAATATTCTTATTCATAATGCAGCAATTTCCAAATCCATGCAAGCGAAGTCGCGAGCAGTTGCTAATAGTCTACAATGATACGATTAATTTTTTTCACGTATGGTTTCTGACCTGAAATGTGCCTATAGGGTTTGATTCATTGCCAGTGTAGGCGGAAATATAATCGGCCATAAACTGGAATGCGTCATATGAACAAAACGTATTGTAAAAGCTTTTATCTAAACGTTTTTTAAGCGAATAAAGGCGATATTTAAATGATTAATGGTTCTCCTCCGGCCTCCGCTCTATTGGAAAATAGAAGCAAACCTTCAACGCTTTTAAATTTAATTTGCGGTTCCGTTACATCGCTACAGATCGAGGCAATAAAATGTAGGTTTTGTTTTTCTTAATTAAATTATACGAGTAGTGTAGCTTTATGAAGTTAACATAAAGCTGAAAAAACGTATTGTTTTTCAATGCAATGGGTACCGATATTTCGACCCAGTTACATGGATGCTGGTATTTCTGGTGACGGTGAGTATCCGTTACAAATAGAATATTCAGTATCCGCGATGATTTATCTTTAAAATCAAACGTATTGTTTTGTTATGGATATACTTGTTTTAACTTTGAATGATTCTCTTTTAGGAGTGTGAAGTTCTTCCATTCTTCCATCAAGCCAATCTTTTCATTGTGCACATTGTTGGACAACCATTTAAAACGGAATTTTTTATTCAATGCCCATACTGTGATTTCACGAGTATTTTTCCGGAAAACAATAGCCTAGGCCAGCTGTGTCAGTTGTGATAACCGCTTCACACCCGCGAAAGAGTATATTGATCAAACCGAATTGAATGCCGTATGGGAGCGAGCGGTTACTAACCTACTTCAATCAATTGCAAAATTGTTTTCTTTCTGAAATTCATAAAAGTTTTACACTTATGCTATTATTAGAACATTTTTTAATATTGATAGTGCTGTTTGTGCTTGACAGATGGCAATTTGATACTTTTGGCTGTAGGCACTGATAATTTGGAGGCTTTGTGGTCGAACCGTACTATGTGTATTAACATCATTGGTATGGACAAACATAGGTTACATTGGACAAAGATATTATAAAATAGAAGGTAATAATATGATCTTAAATAGATATTCAGGTGTGCTGCAAGTTTTTATGATCGTACATTTGTATTATCATGACTTTTATCACTAATGACACTATTTGTTATTGTAATGTTATGCAGCTACATGACCTATTAAATAATACTGAAGTCTGAGAGGAAACGCTTCGTATAATTAACGGTACTTAAAGCAACAGTTAGTAATGAAACAGGCGATTTGTTTAAAGTAGTCTGATCTTCGTGGTATAACTTGCAAAGTGTCGTCTAAACATGAAAATATTCGGCATTTGATTTATTTAGACCAAAACGTAAACGTATTCAGCTTAACTCACTTATCTTAAACAGAATAAACTAATGCATACTTAAAAATAAAAATAACATAAGATTTAAAACGAACAGCTGTGATCATTTCTTAGCGACTTTATAAAAATGGACTACTGATTCTCTTCGTGGAGTTAACCATTACTTGGCAGTCTTGGCACTTTCATTATTCTGTGCCATTACAGGAGCAATCTAGACAATTTATCAGTAAAAATACCGGGTGCGGTCCTCGAATCGTTGGCTAATATCCGTCGGAAACTCGTTCTGCTGGGGCCTTAAAACTGGAACGCTTTTTGACGCCATCATCGGCCCGCAACGACTTTTCATTATGTTCCATTTGTTTGAATTCCCAAATCATTATTTAAATTGAAAATCTTTGGTAGTACATAGGTACGGGGTAAGTAAAAATGAGTATAAATTTAAATGATTGAATTTACACCCTACCGATATTCTGATACACTGCATACCAAATAGCTTTCTAGGACTCCAGGAAGTTCTCTTTTGATATGAATAGTTATGTGAATCAGCAACAAAATCGGTATATTTTAGGTGTCAATTAAATCTAGACGAAGTTATGAGGGCTTTAATATACGACGAAACACTGCGAGAAAAAAAATTAATGCCGTTCGTCTCGGCGGGGCACTCTTGTGACCCTAGATAACACGCGAAAATCAAACACGCAAAAGGAATCAAATAAAAAAAATCCTTTGATTTAATAGTGCGAGTAATTTAATAGCAGCTAAATGGCAGGTGTTGGATATGTGAAAAAATTCACGGCTCCAGAATAAAAAATAAAACTATCACGGCTATGTTAGCGTAGTTAATGATTATAGTCGATGAACTACGGAACCCTAGTAAATGTTTTTTTTTTCAAAATTTCAACAAAGACAGCCATCGTTAAGATTTACGTCAATTTTAATTACCTACTCGGATAGTAAATCGATTGATCCAAAAACCTTTAAAGTTTACTTAAATACGTTTCAGTGTAACGAGCCGTAAAGACTTTTATAAGCTTTGAAGAATTAAGTTTCTAAAAGCTTTACGGTATTTTGGTAAATTATACGTTCAAGGCCGGTGTCTTAAAGGGATTTTTTCTAAACCTAAGAAAATCTTTACTTTATTCAAGAAAACGTGGAGTACATTGTATTAAGTTTGAAATTTTTTGCAGCGAAATAATGGTATTTTTAACCGATAAAAAAAGGAGGAGGTTCTCAATTCGATAATATATTTTTTTTTAATGTATGATCACGCAGCAATCGGCGCAGGGTGGTCCGATTTTGAATATTATTTTTAATGGGTCTATGTTTTGAAGTAAGTCCCATTTTTTTAAATTTTATTTCTACCCTAAAGGTACGAAAATAGGGGATGATTGATTGTTCACCCACGGAATTTTTAACCGTTACCCCAATAACTTTGTACTGGATGATCCAATTTCGATGATTCTTTTTTTATTGGATAGCGTATATTTTGACGTAGCAACTAAAATTAAAAAATAATGAAATGCCATCAAAAACATAACTTGTAAAAAAAAACAAGTCTCGCAACTCAGTTCTTCTACCGTAAAAATTTGTGAGATGCACTTTGTAATCTTTTATATTTATATGAGATTACAAAGTTAATTATGCAGTTAATGTATCTAGAAAACTGGATCGAAACTGCGAAATATTTTAGTTTTTCCTTGATTTATACACTAAACCCTAATTGTGTTCTAAATTTGAAGCTTCTATGTCTGCTAGAAGTGCCTTAGAGTTTTGATGATCGGTCAGTGAGTGACAAAATGAAGAAACTTTGACTAGTTATAATTCTTAAACTACTGGTTCAAATTGATTGAAATTTGAAATATACCGTGTTTATACAATGCCTATTAGTTACTGAAAATTCAGGCTTCTAGCTTTATCCACAACGAAGTTATAGGGGTTCGAAAATGGCCTGAACTGCTTCGAGAAAAGGATGGTACGGCCGTGCCGCTTTTTTTTGCTCGACTTGGCGGGGGCACTGCCGTGCCCCCAGATAACTTTTCAACAAAACATTAAACCAACGAGAAAAACTGAAAAGCGAAAAATAAAATAAACCATTTAGTATCGGTGCCAAACACGGTGTTATTTACTGTTAAATTAGTATCTTAATTATTTATGATGCTAAATGTTTTATTTTATTTTTCACTCTTCAGTTTTTTTTGTGGGTTTAATTTTTTTGTTAAAATGTCATTATGGTTAATTCTATAAGTAGGGTTAGCAAAGTCACAATATATTGATTCTAAAATTCATTGGTTTAATAAGGGTTCATTTTCGATTTTAGTACCGACTTTAAGTGATTTAACCTTTGAATAAGCTTATTCGAAGGTCAGTCATCTCGAACGGTTAAATAAATGGTAGGATACTGTAGGTAGTAGTCAAGAGGTATATTTTTTAGCAGAAGTCACGCTGTTACTCTACGAGAAAGTTTTTTCTATTGTGTCACACTGGGGAGCATAACTCAACGTGAAAAGAACAAACAGGTCCTAAGTGATTGATCACCGTCGTCAATAACATTCATAACAAATATCACGTCGCAAACAAGTTGCATTTTAAGAAAGAAGCCATGAACAAAAGTTAAAATATCGTGATATTAAAATCAAAGTTAAGTGCCGTGGATCCTAAAAATCGCACTCAAAGAAAGTCCCTGAGCTATTACTTTATTCGTCGACCTCATTCATTTTTAATTACCTTCAACTGTTCTAAGCTTTTATACTATTTAATAGTGTCACCATGAGGGTTATTTGTCAGTGAATGTAGTTAAACTTTTTTGTTTTTTGCAAACACAGGCCCCTATGTGTCGTACCAATTTATTTGGTTTCGCGCGTAGTGTTTTCGAGTTTGGAGCTTAGACTATGAAAAATAAGCCCACATTTTGTTACTTAAAATTAATATTGAATATAAACGGTATATCGTTAAAGTGTCTCCAAAATTGAAGAAGCCTAGAGATTATTTCACAACGTTAAAACTACTTGAAGCCTCTCAACATTACCTAACGACTTCTGTTTGTGTCAGCTTTAACACGTCATGAACTACCAAACGCGTCAAAGTATTAATTACGGTACAATATACACAAACCGTGCGTTGCGTCGGGATGTAATAGCTTCTTCGCTTTATTATAATGATCATTATAAAATATGAATTAATTAATATGAATAATTGAAAAACTAATGACTCTATTATTTTTATTTCAAGGAATATGTCACGAAATTTAATAATTAATAGTTATGGATATGGAAAGGTATTATGACGGGAGAGAAAAGAAACGATTTTAAGAAATAATTTTGGTTATTTAAACAAACAACTCGTCCACACTTTAACATCAAATTGACCAGAATTTTATACAAAAATCTGTAAATTACTTTGTAATATATTTTAATCGTTCGATGAATCCAAACGATTAATTCAATCTATCATGTAGCGCTAACATACTGATATTGAGGTCCGTTTTTTGCAGTACAACTATCGCCAAGTCATTCCGTCAGGGTATTGTGATGAATCGTTATACTAATGTGATGGGTTCGGTCATTAACTGGACTTGTATAACCGACCCTATTCTAAACATTTTCAATTAAATACAAGTTTGGGCCGTACTGTAGACGTTTATCAAATAACACTGAATTAATTTTACACATAGTTCTCTAACTTGGAGAATGCTACGGTATGTGAATTGTTTATATAAGCCTTATTTCTCCAACACAATATTATCTAAAGTAATAAAGGATCTTCTAGGCCTATTATCATAGGACAATGACCTGCGTGACATGAGGTAGCACTATAATAGATACGATGTGATAGACATTTGAGTGGTTATGTAATGGTTTTTTTTCAGTGTCTTGATTGTTTTCTTAAGTCCTTGAGTGTGTTACATTTAATATGAATTATGTAATAAAGTAGATTTTACCCGCGGCTTCACCCGCGTGTCAAAGGGAACTAACAATGAGTTGTTTAACATGCATGATACATTCGGATTTATAATATTAGTATGGATGTTTTATTGAAATATATGTATATACATATTGTGTTTAACTATCTCCACACAAAAAAATCATACCATAACATCGCTCCGTTACGATGTGAAAGAAGGATAAACAAACAAACACACTTTTACATTTATAATATTAGTATTGATGGATATGGAAGTATGGATGGTTGGATTTCTAACTATAATATATCAACCCATAGATCCTATACAAAGTTAAATAATTACCAATACATTGTTATTTTTAGTATGGAGTGATTCAAATACGCAACATAATGGATCTTCCCATGGGAATGAGATGTTTTACCGCGGTAAAAAGTAGCCTACGTTACTCTCCAGCCTCCTAACTATCTCCATACAAAAAATCATACCATAACATCACTCCGTTACGATGTGAAAGAGGGACAAACAAACAAACACATTTTCACATTTATAATATTAGTATAGTATTGATGGATATGGAAGTATGGATGGTTGGATTTCTAACTATAATATATCAATCCATAGATCCTATACAAAGTGACATAATTACCAATACATTGTTATTTTTAGTATGGAGTGATTCAAATACGCAACATAATAGATCTTCCCATGGGAATGAGATGTTTTACCGCGGTAAAAAGTAGCCTACGTTACTCTCCAGCCTCCTAACTATCTCCTTACAAAAAATCATACCATAACATCGCTCCGTTACGATGTGAAAGAGGGACAAACAAACAAACTAACTTTCACATTTATAATATTAGTATAGTATTGATGGATATGGAAGTATGGATGGTTGGATTTCTAACTATAATATATCAATCCATAGATCCTATACAAAGTGACATAATTACCAATACATTGTTATTTTTAGTATGGAGTGATTCAAATACGCAACATAATGGATCTTCCCATGGGAATGAGATGTTTTACCGCGGTAAAAAGTAGCCTACGTTACTCTCCAGCCTCCTAACTATCTCCATACAAAAAATCATACCATAAAGTCGCTCCGTTACGACGTGAAAGAGGGACAAACAAACAAACACAGTTTCGCATTTATAACATTAATAATAATATAATAATAATATGGATATACACTTAATGATTTATTTTTTCAATCAGTCAATTAATCTTCAATTAATGTTGCAATGTGTTGCAATTATTCTGACAGGAAGTGGAATTGTTTATACTTTATCGGAATATTCTAATTTATAAAACTGTTCCATAATAATGTAACAAGAATTCTTAAAATAACTTACACATTTATTTATTTATTGCAACGAATTTATTAAATGAAAAATCTCCACAGGATATTGAATTGTTTATTATCCGTACAAATATTAATAGATGTTATTTCAGAATTATAAACTGTTGTAAGATAACTTAAAATTATGTTAATTAATGTAAATTGTATATGATATAAAATTAACGACTAATCGATCCGACTTGTTGTAAGGGTAGGTGTATAAGAGCTACTTTATTTGATGGTTTAGTTACCGTTCAGTGCCAGTACAGAACCAAATAAGTGGTTAAGTTATTTTTTGTAACTGTTCTATTATGATCATTTTATTCCATTTTATGATTTCCGACATGTATATAGATACACCTAAACGAACTATGATAAGACTAGAAAAGCACGTTTGCCGTAAGTACACAAAATTGTATTAAATGCAACGAAAAAAGGATAAGAATATTTCTCATGTGGAGATTCCTCGCTCCGTTGAACAAGATGAATCGCTCCTGTTCGGGTTTATACCAAATCCATCATTCAATCGAAGACAGAAATGTATTGTATTTTAATAGAATCTGTAAAAGCGCAGACTGTGAAAATTTCAGATTCATATAGCATTAGCAGTACCATCGCAAACTCGTACAAAAAAGGTATTTGATAAAAACTGTTATCATGGCTATGTTCCGGTCAGTTCAATTTTTAACGTTTATACTTTTAACTTAGTAGGTTTTTTAGTATTACTATGTATGTAATAATTAGTTTCGAAAGAGTTATATGCAGACTTACATTTTTACTTAAACAGTAGTAAATGAAGCTTACGAAATACACAACATTTTCAACAAACGTCAAATAAATTAATTTATAGACGATAGACTATAAAGTAAAATAAGTCTTTGCGAGAGACAAGAGAGCATTTTGAACAAAAATTAAGATATTTTTTGTAAACCACTTTACGCCTGAATATTGCAATATTAATATCGGTGATGAATTACTTACAATCTACATAATATTGAGCGGTTGAGTAGAATTTCCTAAGAATATACCACAAACGGTGGGCGTAAAATATGACCTCATCGTACCTGTAATGCTGATTACAACATTTCATGTAGATTACTATTAAATATGAAGATTCGCCAGTGGAATAGTCGTATCACAAAACGAAATCACAAACATTATAATCGTCCCTATCATCCCAGAGGAGAATATAACTGGAATAAAATATACATTATTTACTTTTCTTTTACGTGGTATGCCAGGTTTTTTCATTCCGTACGACGGTTAGCGCGAGAAAACAACAATATCATGACATGATGTTTCACATTTATAATACTAGCGACCTGCCCCGCCTTAGCACAAGTATTAGAGCATATTATTATGTCTACATGATTTGTGTAGTTTTTGAGTTTATCGCGAACAGACAGACAGACGCGGCGGAGGACTTTGTTTTATAATATGTAGTAATTAGGAGTTGTTATTGATTATTTTGACTTCACTCCATGTTAATTATTACCTTACATTTACGATCATTTATTTTGGTTAGTATTTAAATAGGTTGCTATCCTGCTTGGTTGACAAAGCATTGGGGCTATCTTAGTTGGTCACCACATACCATCAGGTGACTCGTATATTTGGTATCAGATACTGAAATAAAATACGATTTCACGTAACGTTGAAAGGTCAAACAAGAAGTGGGCACGTAATTATTTTTAATTACGCCGGTACATTTGCAGCTGAGACCGGTAAAATATTCAGCAACTACGGGTGTAAATAGAAAATGCGTATTTGTTACTCAGTGTTTGCCTCTTACACAATTAATGAAAATATAAGGATTCTATTACTTTAAGTGTTCTATACCGTTAGTAAAAAAACATTAGTGGTTTTTTTTCTTTGTATTGTTTTTTGTTTTTTTTTGTTTCAGATTATTGGCGCATGTCTTTTTCTATCTCCCTCGTTTTCTCTGTTGTCTAATGTAAGTTTACTAATAGAGTTTTAAAATAAGGTCGGGACCTGTATATTTGGGAACTAAGATATGCTCGCTTTAAGAAAATAATTTTTATAATAGTTAAACGAGTTGAATTATCTCAAGTATTAAATGCAAGAATGTGAAACTTATCATTTTTGGCTCACTTAAGACTATGAGTTAAACTCAAACCATAGCCACTTTTAGCGTTTAACATTCTCCATACATCTCAGTTCAGTGAACAGACTACGAAAATAAAAAATATACTAAAAATACAAAAAATAAACTAAGTAAAGGTACTCAGTATAGCTCCCATAAACCCAAACGTAAACCTACGTGTGCCAAATGTTTATGTTAATCTTGATTGCAGCACGTTATTGGAGGCGAAGAATTCCGCCGAACATGAAAAGCTTACGAGGAAATATTCTGCAGTACCCTATAACCCATATTCAGTACCGTATACGTAAACCTACTTAAGTATATGTCGGCACGACCTCTTTGATTCTACAACGATCGGCCGATGCAGATGCTGTCATACAAGAAGAGACATGAAGAAAAACTAAATATTTAGAATATGGAACATTGGAACATACGTAGAACATTCTTGGGGATTCGATTATTGATCACGCAGTGTTGAAGTACTTTGGAATATTGATGTGAACGTTAAGAGAATTGGGAATATATATATCATGGTGCAAAGTAAAATGAACATTATTGAATAACCAATACCGTGGAGTACATCTTCTTCCAAATATGCTATTTATGATACCAGTGCAAGTCGGAGACATCGCAATGGCATACAAAATGTACTTAGCACGTAAAACACTGTACTTTGTACTAATAACCGACTTCAAAAAAGGAGGAGGTATTCAATTCGACTGAATTTTTTTATGTTTGTTACCTCAGAACTTCCACCTGGGTGAACCGATTTTGATGATTCTTTTTCAATCAAAACCTGGTGCTTGTCATGTGATCCCACTTAAACAGAGAGATCTGACAAGTACTTTTTGAATTATTACTAATTTTGAAGTCGGTTATTTTTTTGTGTTTCCTTGAAGGACGCTGGGCTCTCTTCCACCCAGTTTAATCCGAAGGTAATACTGAACGAAATATTGCATGGTGGAAAGTTATTTTTACTAGCATTGCTAGTTACTACCATGCGTGAAATGTTTTTACGTGTAACGGTTTAAACGCCAGAAATAATGCGGGAACCGTCACTTCTTTTTTGGCCTATACATATAGGTACCTAAATATATATCTGCGATAGTTTTTATTACAATTGTAGCACCTTTTTTTCGTACATAGGACCTTAGGAGTGAGAAATTGTGCGTATGTGAACATATGAAAAAGTTTTAGGTACTCGTAAACATAAATGTTATTACAACATAAAATTATACGTTTAATTGGATTAAACTCAGCAATAACACTTAACTCATGATACATTGCGTAATTTTACATGAATTTTACTGTGATAAAGGTAAAGATATATTTTTTGCACGACTAGCCGTGACTACAACTGGGACAAAATATCGGCATGTAAAACTAGTAAAATAAATTAGTGTTTTAAATATTTTGATTTTAATGAGTTCGTAAAGTAATACACAAGTAACATTTTCAGACAGATCATAATTTTTCAGAGGCAAAAGCGTCTTCGCCTACATCCGTTTTTTTCTATTTTGTCGGTGAAATAACGCGATATGTACTATATTATTAGTATATCAAAGTTTAAATTAGAACTATGTTAAATCAATTTGAAAACTATGTACATAATAACAGTGAATCCTCACTGGAGCAGCGTGTTACATTACCACTCAATTTCCTCAATAACAACAAGAGCACTAATAACCCATAATTCTACACACTGATATCTTTAAACGTTTTGCACGGTATTTAACTAGGTTACATACTTTTAAGACTATACACTTAGCAGTTGTCACTTAATATCTTGGGCTTTATCGCCATCAGGTGGGACTGTTGCCAAGCACGAATTTATTTTATTAAAAAACCCCAGGTATGAAATATTTCCGTACCAAAAACTAGTATTTTAATGAAATTATAGACCTCTTTTGGAAATATAGAGCCTTTTTCTTAAGATATGCTTCCATACAATGAATGATTGTAGGTATGTTCATTCGAAATGTTAACTATAACGACATAAATCTACAAGAATAAACTTTGTCCAGGAAGCAATTAAATCCAGATTTTTTTATTCCATACGTCATCAAATTCGTGGAGGCAATATAAGGGCTTAAATCGGGAGTCATTATATCTACTTACCTCCTCAGGGGCTCCTTAAGAGGGCTGTTAAAATTTTGCCCAAAATGCTCTTTTATTCTCATTTAAGAGTGAAGAGGCTTAGATTTTAGTTGAGATTATTTCGGAAACTTCCAATTCTTAAGTCGGAAAGTAACTACGTACTAATCTCCTAAATAAATATAAAGGTGATTAACAAGATATCCCTCTCTCCTGATAACTCTGTCGACTTAACGTCCTATGTCAACATTGGCTGCCTATTGTTAATTATGTTGGGTATCGGTTGAATGAAGGTTAATATAATACGTATTAAATTGTGGAAGGGTTATAAGATAGATAATGTTATTATTTATTCGAATTAAAATTAAAATTTTTTGGTGTATTGAAAAATATTTTTAGTTTTAAAATATAATATTACAAAAAAAAGATTTATTTAAATGGAATATTTTGAAAATGTCTTTGCATTATTTTCTTTTTTTTGTAAACAGCAAAAAAAAATTAGAAATTGAAGGTAAAATAGTTAGCGTTGCTAACTCTATCTATAAAAATTCCTAATTTATTACAATTATAGTACCAAAAGCTCAAAAGACCTGTCCAAAATCATACTAATAGTAAATAACAAAAAAAGTTAATATCTGATAAAACTTCTTAGAAACACAGCAATCATCATACAATCATTACCTCAGGTCAGTCGGTTCCGTTTCACTGAGACATCTTCCGAGGGCACAGTTTTCCGAAGTTTTCCGTTTTCCGTTCCGTCGCGGCGCGGAGCGGGCGGTCGTTCACGCCGGCCGGCGTTGCGCGACTGCCGTACCGCCCCTGCACCCCTGGTGATTTACAAACACCATCGCTGTCATAACTCCACATTACGACCCCTTGCTCAGTCGGTGAACTTGTCTACTGAGTAGTTTTAGTACTGAGTACCTAGTGTGAGATTTCTGTTCGCAGGTAAATTTGGCAAATTTTACGTCGAGTATGTGTTGGTTGATTTGTGAGAGTTCTCTTGGCTGTCACACTTTTATGGAGGCCATACATGATCAAGTATACTAGTCAAGTCAAGTTTACAGCAGACTTGACAGAGCCTGCTCATATAGCTCATGCACACTGGATGCCGCGTCAAGTCAAACTGCAAATCTGACAAGTCATACTGCAAACTTGACAAGTACAATTGATCGTGTATGGCCTCCGTTAGAGCCTCTGTACACGGCATATTTTTGAAGTGCGGATGACGCGATGTACGGAATCCGCCCGTTTTCCGTGCTGTAAATGACGAGGCAGACGAGACGTTTCCTCGTTCGTAAATTCTAGTTTCGTCCATTCGTCCATAGAATTCTGTAGATAATTTAAGCTGTATTTTGTACATGGTTTCATAATTAGATATAAAGTTTACAAAATGAATGAATTTAAAAGGAAAACCACCGCGGCTACTGTGGGTTTGCTAGTGAAAGAGTAATAGGGAGTGTCTACTACAGAACCCTTCATTGCGCGTCTCCCAACACGCACATAAATAACAATAATAATAATATGTTCATAATTAGTTAATTTAACGTAAATCTTTGCCAAATACTATCTTAGTTTGAGTTGGATGGATGAATCGCTGAGTGCAAGAAGCGTATAACCAGTCAGTACTGAGAGCTACTAGTAGATTTCCTTGGCTTCAATCCATTAATGGCCCACTACTGGGCACGGGATTTTCTTAACCCATTCTAAATAAATAAATAATGGAAACAGGAAAAAGTGACAGCAGTTTAATTTCAAGGGAAACGCAATCAAACGCAATGAAAATTGAACTCTATGTTAAATATATAAAGGCGTATATTGCTCGTCAAACCTTCAGGGCGTCCATCTGAAAAATAGCGGTAGTCAATACACGTCAATAAGGCGATTTAACTTGGCACAAGTTATTTTAGGACCGACAAAAACGAAAATCGCCGATAAAACGTCAATTACGATTGAACAAAATGAAGCTTAGTAGAATAGAAAATCGTATAACTAAATATCTTATAGCGGTGCGCCCGCAGCTTTGACCGCGTATTCTGTGGTAATAAGTAACCCTATGTTCTATTCCAAATCGTGGTCTGACCTACTTGTATGCTAAATTTTATGAAAATCCTTTCAGTTTTTGAGTGAAAGAGTAACAAACATCCATATAAACTTTCACATTTACGATATTAGTAGGATAATAAATGTCATATTATGAATAGTACCCGGATGACCGCGCTTTGCTCGGTTTAGTATTGCTTAACAACGCCATCTACCGAAGTAGCTTTAGTGTTGCTACTCGCCAATAGTTGTCAGGAAGAGTCTATTGGAGTTTTTCATTTCCTGAAAACATGGATAAAACGACATTTTTTAAAATTGAATCTTAGCTAGATCGATTTATCGCCCCCGAAACCTCCTGCATACTAAATTTCATGAAAATCGTTGGAGCCGCTTCCAAGATTCAGAAAATATTGTATATACATAAGTATACATAATTGCTCGATTAAAGGTATTAGTTATATTTTGTCCTAATATGGTTAAAATAAATTGGAGAAATTCTTAACTTCCTTTTAATTCCCTATGTCGCAGGATAGCATGGGGCGACAATAAATATATACGAGTCAGAGCAAATATAGCTGATTAATTAAAGTTTACTTAGATTACATTACAAATTAAATGTATTGGTATACCTACCTACTGATTTAGATTTAATTTTATTTCGAACTAGCTGACTTGTTGAAATCGGTCCAGTAGTTATTGATTTTAGTCGTAACAAACATACAAAAATACAAATGTAATAAGTATTAATAAGTATAGATGGACAGTTGATGTTGGTCCTATCATCTTTTATATTCATTGCACTACAACGGACACTATACATTTGAATTGTAAAGGTTATTCCCAATTTTTGCACCTATATAAAGTTTTGTAAAATAAAGTACTCCCTTAAAGTTTAAATGTACCTTTTCTTCATTCACCAAATAAAAAAGAAAGGGACCCTCGATATGGTCTATTATAACTTCCCTCCTCCCTTTACCTCCTTGCGACAATTTTACTTCTAAACTTAATTTTGTACCGGGCAAGTTATTTTGCAAATTATTGTACAGATATTTTGTACATTAGTAATATTATAGTAATATTATACTAATCCGTATACGTACTCACAAGGACACAACGACAGCACTTATGACTCAATGCTTGTACACACAAAACTTAGCACTTACTAATGCACATATAATCATCCCACGATAACTCTGCATAAGGATATTAACTGATAGAAACAAAAATCGTAGTATGGTATCACTTTTTGAATGATTGTCAAAGCTGACATACATTGACGTATCAGTTTCTCGTCGATATACTGTTGTTGATTTTTGCTGAATTCTATTTTCACAATGGGTAAAACTATTAAAAGTGGCGTTCGAGAACTGATATTCAAGATGATATCGATGATACTGTCAACATTTCTCTTTATAAAATACATACTATTGATAAATAAATAAAGCATTGATAAAATTATATTTTATCAAGTCAATCATAATCAATAAATAATAATATCTAGCATCAAAACCTATTATTTGACTCTATATCAGTATTGCCATAATAAAAGTTTCACTAACTACCGCTGTCACTTCATTGCAAAGTTATTGTAGGAGTACTCTACAACTCAAAATAAAATAAAATGAAGTTAGAAGTTGAATGGCTCTCAGCAATCTAAGCCACGGATTTTGGCCGTCGTCTTAAGAATTCCATGGACAAAATTCGCAGTCTTAATATTATTTATTACATTCCTTTAATTTATGACTCATAAAAACACAAGAAAATATTCCCGCTTCTGTTTATTCATACGAATACAACAATACAAAGAAACTGTAGTCAGTGCTTACGTTTCCAGCGTATTTAAAGAAAGTATGAATTAATTACTTTTCAGCCTGTCGGCTGTCCATTGTTGTCCATTTTCATTATTATAAAAGATGACATTGCTGGGATAGGAAATATTTTCTGTCCTACCTACACGGAATAAAATATTTTTTATGGTAATATAAATTTTACTAAGTAATGACTGTCCTTTTTAGTTGCAATACTCGTAATATCGCGTTACGGTTACGTTCGCGTAATGGTTACGAAAAACCTGGTTCTTGGGCTTGCGACCAAAATACATCCAAAAACATTACGCAGATTATAGATTTTAGTTCAGATAGAAGTATGTAGATAAAAAAGATAGTAAAAATTATTCAATTTTTACTTCCTGGAGGACAAAAATATCTGTAGATTGTGCTACAATATTTGGTGCCATAGACATCATTCACCTGGGTTAATTCACCCAGGTGAATTAGTACCATTTCTCTTGGCTTACAACGGTCGTAATTCTCCCAATCGAAAAGACCTTACGGTAGCTATTATCTCATCGACCACGCCTTAAATCCCCATCCATTCGGTTTATTAGAAAAAACTCCTTGCAATTTAAAAATACGTAAATTCGGTCTGCAATTCGGGCGTTCATACGAATTGGGATCGTTCAGACGTAAGCAATTTTCGCTACATAGCCAACAACACCGCTTAGATCAAATTTGCAACAGAATGTAATTACGATATAGGTAGAGCGTTTACTAGCTCTGTTTTTTCATCGAGTGAAAAAAGGTACAATAGCGATTTTTACTAACGGTTATTTTATTGATATTGAACGTTGAATTGTATGCCTTACCTATGTGATTCAATTTTATTCTTGTTTTCAATATAATAATAATATCCTTTGCTTTGAGTGCACCCAAATCGAAAGTGTAATCAAGAGCCATCAAATAGTACCTAATCCCAAATTTTGGTATTGCGAACGTGCATGGGCAGCGATGCCCACACACCACCACTCATTTGCCAGCACCTACCACACAGATATGGGTTACCTTCAGAACAATAGACAAAAATACACTTGCATTTGTGTGTCATGTATAGCCATGTTCTTCGGAGTCTGTAATAGAAAATCTGAACTAGCACGAATGACTAGCTCGTGGTCTGATTGTTCCCAGATGTTTTGTTTTCATCTGGCATACATAAGGTAGAACAAAGCCTTTTTCTTCATTTATATCCTATGCCCCAATAAGACATCACGTGTCAAGGTAATCTTTGCTTTTTGTTACAAAACACAAGTCATATTCCGCCTGGTGAGACCGTATTTAATTGAGTTTATTAATGTTTACTGCCATCCATGCATAAAACAGCGAAAATGTGATGACGTTGACATGAGATTTCCAAGTGCACTTTTCAATATGTCTATGTTCAATAGGCAGGTTAACTAGTTCTTTAGTTATCACCTACTTCTGGATACCTGGCGTGTACTACAACGCTAAAATAGAAATACATATATTAGGGCAAATTTTTGCACGGGAAAAGTCAAAACGTTGACTGCATGAATGGACCGAATGCGCTTTATGGTCGTAGCGCACATATCAACTCGGAAAGGGATCGGCACCGGATCGCCTCGCCGTCAACCTAACGTAAGCTCGGCTACGGCTAGGCGACGCCGCGCTTACGGCTCGCCGGCCGCTGGTTGACGGAATGAATGACAGCAGTTCGCCGACGCAGCGGTAGCCGCGGCGCGGGGCGTGCACTAGGAAACGGAAAGTCGACGGATAGCGTACGGTGAGACGTAAGCGCGGGTACGGCAAGTCGTCCACGCACCGTAAGCTTGTCTCGAGGCGAGGCGATTACGTTACGGATCCGATAAGTGTGCTTTACAGTAGGGAGTTTCATACAAAGAATACTGACATGCAAGAGTTGATACGTTTACGTTCCGTTTACGAGTTGATATGTGTGCTATGACCATTAAGCGTTGCTTTAGCTAACCATCTTCGCATTATTGCTTTTCAAATGAAATCAATTTAGGGCACATCGGTTGGATGGTTTCAAAGTCGATAAAGGACAAAACCAGAAACATTTTTTGTGTTTTATTTAAATAGATGATTTATAATTAATGATACGTCGCTGAATGTGTCACTTATGACTATTCCATTGCCAAACTAGGTGTTTTGATAGAAAATTTTAAATCCGTCATCCAAGTTTCAGATGCTATTAACAGCACTGGGTAATGAACTATATGTAAATTTTATCTCCGTTTTTCAATATATTCCGAAAACGCAATAGAATGTGAGATGTGATAATATATTGACCTTGATATTATAAGGGAACGTTTTTCCCTAAGTTACGCAAAGAAGCTTCTTTACAAATATACAACGGTAAGAGAATTCGCCGTTGTAATTGAACCTTAGTGAAAAATGAAGATAAAAGTAACAATTTGTTTTGTTGTCGGTAACATCTTTTACCATCAACCGTGTCCTATTTTATTAGGAACGTAGTTTCCCAGGATAAGCAAATTTATTTTGTAAATAATATTACAGGCCAATTCCATTCTTTTTTCCTCTTTGTCACCTTAATATCAGATAAACGCCTACACGAAAATTTTGGCGATTGCTATTTTCAAACCGCGCCACGGTTATTGACTCTGAAGCACAGGAAATTGAATCAAATCTATAAGCGATGGTAAACGGAAAAAAATGTGCCATGTATTTTTGGATTGTGATTGTCACCTTTTTGTTAAGAAAGGTAAATGGTATTGTAGGTATAGAAAACACTTTTTACGACGTTGTATCTTCGCTATACATGTACACTGTGAGATGTACGAATTCCGTACTCAAAATCTATTTACTATCTATCGTATCGAAGAGAAAGCGACTAATCTTAAAATTATTTTACGAGGCAAGTTTTAGCACTTGGCCTTTTTGTTTTCCTCCAAATTGGAGAAAATTTGCATTCTATTTCACGCGGGATGTTTATTTAAAATTCAAATATAACTTACATAAAACCCAATTTCTAAGAAACAGATCTCTTTTAGAACTATAGGTACATTAATAACAAGCTCAGCGAACAAGAGAATTTAATGAAGGCCTTTGTTAGCACTTGTTGCGTTTAAACCTTTGCGATCTCTCACTGTAGTGAACTGTAGTTCTTTTACTTTATTTAGTTTGCACCAACTCCAATTTTAATATAGCTTTCAGAGCAACGGCCATCAGTTTGCTGCGAAGTGGGGAAAACTATAAAAGTTTTGTAGAAGTCACTGCAAATAATTAACTGCTGTTGAACTGTACTATTTATTAATAGGAGAAATAAATGGTTTTGACATTCATAAATTACTGTTTTTGTACATTGAAGTATTATTAATAGCGTATAGAACCGACACCGCGAACACGATGCATGTCCCAATGCATTGGCGCCAATGGGCTTCAATTTTCAATGTATTCGTTCGATTTTGAAAGGAGAAGGGGCGCTCAATTTTGTAAATAGAACCTCCCGGTGGGATACACATTTGTTCAAGATGTCTGTTCTATGACATTATATTTCAATGTTTTTGTAGTAAATTTAGAGAACGCGAGCTACCACTTTCTTTTTAAAATTCCCTCGAAAATCTTCAAACGGACTTAGGAAGTGACTCGAAGAATCATTTCACATTTGTAGTATCTAGGCAGGCTTCACGGAAACATAGCGTCTCTTACGTGAAGCCCTGGCCCCTGCCACCAAGTATCGGCTTATTAGGAGCTCGGCTTATTACGACACCCTGGGATGAGATTGGGTTCAGTATTCTGGGCTATCCCAATACGGCCAATGCTTGGACATGTTTGTCTTCACCAACTAGGGAGCTTGTGTAATGGGCTTCTGTTATCTCTTAGGACACCTTGGTCTGCTAACATGACATCCGGGCCGCTGAAATCTTCGTTTAAAATATTTTTACTTCACACACGTATAGACGACAGCACCACGCCGCGATAAACAGTGAGCAAGCGGCCCGCTCGCGTTCACAGCGACCGTGGAGGCCGATAGTTTGTGAAAGACCACTCGCCTTCATTTAAGTATATAGCGACGCTTGAAAGGAAAAAATTACTAAGCGACGGGAGAGCAGTTTAAAAGTTTAAAGTTGGATTTTTTAGAAAAAAATCATATATTTTTTTGTAATCCTCCTGCCGACGTCATTCTTACTGTTTTGGAATCCTTATTTTATCATATATACTGTGGCATAATCCAACAACTTTTCTAAAAATTCTCCCCTGTAAAGTTGGCTCAACGTCGCTTAGTCAATTTTTCCTTTCAAGCGTCGATAGGCTTCATTAAGTCACTATGTTTTAAAAAGGCCAAGCTAATATTCCAGAATTTTTAAGTTATTTTTAAGTGATTTTTGATGAAAATAACAACATTATTTTTAGTTATTTCAATAACTAAAATACCTTGCTTTTATACTAGTATTCTAAGCCGCCCCATTACGGCTATCTCTACAGCATTATCGTCATAATTTTTCTTCGTGATATAAAATACTCGAATTGAGCACATTTCGCTCAGGCGTAAATTAATATAAAAACCCACGAGAACACTAAATTGAATTTGAAATCTTTAATGAAAACCGTAATCAACGAGACCTACTTATTTTTCTTACATTGAAAAACATTTTTGTGAAACAATTTATCATTTTTTTATGAACCACGAATAAAGGTGCACTTACCAGGAGATTAGGTGGGGGAGGGAGTAGTCAAATTAGTTATCGATCTCAGGCGACGCACTTCACTGGCCTGATTCTTAAAACCGTCCACAGGCACGTCCTGCGGGAACGGATCATCGATTTATTAATAACTTAGACGAGCTCGAAGCCGAAGTTACGAGGAGTCGCGTAAAAATTACTGAAAAAAAAGAAAAGTAATTTAAGTACTCAGTGGCTTCAGCCTATCAATAGCCTACTACGGATTTAGGTCTAACATTATAATAAACTGAAGACCTGGAGCATACTCCACCACGCTGCTCCAGTGCGGATTGCTGGTGAGGTTAGGTTAGGTGAAGCCAACCCATGTGTTGAAAGTTTCTGCCGCCTTCAAGCCTTTACACGTCTTCGCAATCGCCTTATAACGATGACAATTGGGAGCGATCGTGTGCCCGAAGCACAGCAGTTTGCTGCTGAGAATCATACCTACGGTTATGAGAAGGTACGTTTTGGGGTTATATAACATCATCATCATCATCATCCTGCCCATTTCCCAATTTTGTTTGGGGTCGGCGCAATATGTTTTCTTTCCTCTTCCACACTTCCCTATCAGCCGTCATCTTTACACTAACTCTCTTATCTTTCATATCATCTGTAACACAATCCATCCATGTATTATGTATTATGTAACATATATTATATTAATAACTAGACTGAGTCTATTTTTAAACTAAAGTTGAAAGAAAATCTTATTTATTCACAAAAGAAAAGAAAATATTTCGGTAGAGCAGGTACAGATATGGATATGCTTAATCCCAAAAGTTTTAACACGACTTTGTGTCCTACGGTTACTATGCCATGTTTGCGTCAATGTGGTTCTTAATGAATGCCCTCATAAATTGTCGCAAATATTTTCATTTAAATTTTGGGAGCGTCATATTACCTGACGCGAGCTTGGAAAGTACGAAACGTTAATGAAAGGAATTCCTCGAGTGCATGCTACCTACACGCGTGGAAGTTATCCATATTTCGACAATGTTAACTTCTGAAGTTTGTTCTCGTATTTTAAGCCAAACCACACTACCATCTCTCTAGACAGTTTATTTTGAACACTATTCTATTCAGTAATGGATGCCATACAAGATCAAGTGCACTTGTCAAGTCTGCAGTTTGACTTGTCAATTTGCAGTTTGACTGGACGCGCCATCCACTGTGCATGAAAAAACTATTATTATATAGCCAGATAGCTTACCGTGGCCATACTCGATCGAGTATACTGGATGCCGCGTCACGTCAAGTTCG
This sequence comes from Thymelicus lineola, assembly GCA_963932265.1. Classification (NCBI taxonomy): domain Eukaryota; kingdom Metazoa; phylum Arthropoda; class Insecta; order Lepidoptera; family Hesperiidae; genus Thymelicus; species Thymelicus lineola. The sequence continues at coordinate 12,676,492 of OZ010690.1, read as the reverse complement.
CTTGACGCTTGATCAAGTAGGTACACATGCGGGCCTATTATGAACTTTAAAAAAACCATTCATGTTCCAGGCAATTAATTTCTCGGGCTTTAAACGGCGTATGATTGGCTAAAAAGTGTCACGTGACCGCTTTCGTAACACGAATTTGACGTTTACACTGGAACTTGGCTGGAATTAAGAGTTCATATAATAGGCCCGCTGATCGTGTGTTTCGATTCTCGGGTGGCACAGATTTTATGTCACAGATAAAGGAGATCCCCAATTTTCGGCCTCGAACCATATGTAATCTGTGCTAGAACATCGGACTAGACAAGAGTAAACTATATACCAAAAAATTCGTCTTATTTATAAGATAAACATATTTAAATCTTAGCTTCAGCTGCTCTTGCCAAATGAACAAAATAATGCAAAAAAGTTTTCACAGTATTTACCTCATTACATACGATTTTATAATCGATTGAATCAATTGATAATGATCGATTGATGGAACATAATAATATATTTTATGTATTATTTAGTGATTATAATTATAATATTAATTTATTTTTTACATATTTTCGTATTCCATATAAATCAAAACTATGTAATATATTATAATTACCATTCAATCCTTACGCTAATTTTATTAAATTACATTTCGAATATTTTGACATCGATTAATCGATTGACAACAATGATGATGTAATCCCTAATAATGTCATTTTGGTAACCATAGTATTTATAAATAACACCACTGTATTGTCATATTTGTCATCGATCTTTCATCTTTCTACGCGAGTTCTTGTATATTTTTACTATCAAATATTTTCAGCGTAATTGGAGTCCTATTTACTATTGAAACTCATCGACACGTACACAGTGATTTTAATTTTCTATTGTATTCGCTTTCGTACTTGTGTTTTGGTGAATGTGTTTCGCAGTTTTGCTACAATTTCTTGCAAACCAATACTATATGAATATGGACTCCTTAATCGCCTGTTTTGTGACTGACAAAGGTTCAGAATAAGTCCTGAACACTGGATAACGTACCCTATACATCTTTAGAAGATCAGGAAGTTGCTGTGGCCATACTTACAATGAGTATATTATGGTATCTTGATTGGGCAAGGTACTAACGAAATATAACGCCTCCTGCACAACTACACGAAATATTAATATATTATAATGATAACTAATAAAATATCTTGAAATATGCAATAGCTTTTATTATACAACCTTTTTATGACATTCGTTTTGGGTGAAAACCATTGAAGTAGTAGATATTATAATAGACACCCGCCAACGCAAGTGTAACATACATATTAAATAGCACTGTGACACGAGTATGACATAATCATAACCTATAATTAAGGTGATTCATTCTAGGATTTCCTTAGTTGGCCATTGCTGACAGCCGTGAATATTGGAGAAATTGAACTTTTTGCAATAATCTAATTAACAGCCAATTTCCAGTCTTGTCTACTTAGGCCTGAGTTTCTATGGAAACTGGGGTTCTCCTTTTATTGTTTTCGGGTCGTGGATTTCTATGGAGGTTGTATAAGCTATGTGTATCGACTGTGTCCGTTCAAACGTTGAACGTTATTATATAGGTATACTCGTATCTATTTATGTCATATAAATAAAATTTTGCTGACTGTCTGTGATTTTAAAATAACTGTGTTTTTTTAAGCTCTTTAAAACCCGGAATTTTCACGGGATTGGATGGGACTGAAGGAGGTAAATCTCCTACGCAGACGATTTCGCAGGCACGAATACTTTTTTATATATTTCCACGTTGGGCTACAGGGTTCTGTTGAGTGCTTTCCCAATTCTTCAACATAATATCGTAACTACATAATATAAAATCCACACTGACCCATGGTCAGTAGGATTGTCGCTTTTTTCCAACATCTAGTCATATTAAAATAAATAATCGAATATACCAGCGCTGTGTATCAAGATTCACTTGTGTTTCTGAATAGGATTAAATCAACGGCCTCTACTGACCTGACACCAAATCATTGGCAAAACGGGAACATAGAGTATAGAAATATACAGTTTATGTAAAAAATTGTAGGTACATAGGATATTTAGCGTTGAAATGGCGGATTGCTTAAAAAGTATTGATAATTATTTCTAGAATGTATAAAGAACCTTACCGCATAGAACATGAACCATACATCAATTGCTTGTGATTATGATAAATAATTAAAAATCAACTCCAATAGCGAATGACATAAAATGTGCATTGTTTTAAAGACAGTTTTATATTTTTCATCAGTGTTCAGTCGTCGCTCGCCTCAAATATCCATTTCGATATTAAACACCAAAGAACCGCACTAAGAAATGAAGCCTTAAAAATACAGCCGTCTTCACAATCAACTTGACACACTATCCTACAGGTGACTATTCTTAGCATGACTTTTGGCGTATAAAACAGAATGCTTTTAGTGTGATTATGTTGTTGAATCTCTTGCTTTTGCTCAGCGGGAGCATTATTAGAAGCCGTTCCAACCGTTGGAAACCGAGAAGGAGAGAAATTGCGGTGTAATGACGGCATAAACATAGTGTTCACGATATAGGTACGTATGTACACTTCTGTAATAAGACGACTCTAATCCTAATGCCTAATTTAAACGCCTCTTTAATTCGCTTCATATCGAGTTTGTATTGAGTGTTTTTTTTTTACACAAAAAAGTTAATGCTTGACCACAATCCCACCTGATGGTAAGTGGAGATGTGGTCCAAGGTGTGTTTACTTTTCTGTAGACGAAATTGATCACCAAATGATGACGTGACCTGTTACCGAAAGAAGGAAATAATACTGATATCGCTCATTAATTTACTGTCTCTCGGTAGTATTTATATAGGTATCTCTGATTCGTTTTTAGTAGGGTGCTTAACGTCATACAAGTGCTTTAGTTTGTTTTTAGCCGTATTGGGGCGGCTTAGAATACTAACCCCAATCCCACGACGGATGGGTGTCGTAAGAGGCAACTAAATCGGGCCCGCTGGTGGAAGGGCCCCTCGATTGATTATATTTGTAATATTGATTTTAATTGTTAATTAATACCATTATTACTATTATTATTTCTCCTTGGGGTTCGCCTGGATAGCTACCACCCTCGAGCAGGAGTCAGCCGCCAAATGACTCGTGTTCCGGCTGGAGGCTTGAGAGCCAGTTCTTTCTTTCTATTTCTTCTCTCTTTCTTGGCCGGCAACGCATCGGTGATACCTTTGGTGTTGCTGATGTCCATGGGCGACGATAGCCACTTACCATCATTGTAATAATTCAGTCAAGTTAACGTGGATAGGTGTGTAGAACTAGGTATATTAAGGTAACTGTCGAAACACGACCGCTAAAAGCTTCATAGGACATGAAAGGTCTGTACTTGCTAGCGGCTAGCCTCATTCGATATACCTATGTCCTATATCATTCATACCATAAGGTATTTATTATTATAATTTATACGCTCAAAATTTCTCTAGTACCAACACTTATCCCTTCTTAAATAAAGCTGAAACATTGTAAAATGTACCTCTGCAGTAAAATGTATAACTGTCAAATGATATATTTGACTATGATAAAATAGAAGAAATTCCTCGGAACCAACCTTTATGATACAGAATTTAATTCCTTTTCCAAACATCACCGTTGAATTCCGCTCTTGGCATTTTGCTTTTAGTTCAGCGCAGGCGTTCAAGTTTTTTTTCATATCGACTTCATTATATGCAGAAAATAATTTGGCTACTGACTTTACATACCACCAGCCTAATTACAAAAAGTTTGAACTATGTTTTATAGGTATATGAATGATTATGAGTACCTACTCTATACCGAAGATCATGTATAAAGGGAATACCTAATGAAAGTGGACGAAGCGAAACAAGTATGTAAGGATCGTAGCAAGTGGAAAGAAGTGGTCTCTGCCTACCCCTACGGGAAAGAGGCGTGATGTATGTATGTATGTACCTATGTATTAATGATTATGTAGGTAATGCTTGAACTTATCATTGCGAATCAATTGCGAATATACGAGTATAATAATTAATTATTCTTCCGTGTCTGTTTCAAACCTTACACAGGTAGATATTATATTTTATTTAACGGTACAGGATGCTTTGTTTTGCTTCGGTTTTCCTACAGATCCCTAATTTTTTTTAATTAAATATTTCCCATGTTACTTAGAAACAATAAAGCATCCAAGAATGCTTTGAATTTTTTTTTAATCGATCCAGTTTTTGAGTTTATCTATTAGAAATACTTACCAAACTTAATTTAAGTTTAGATACCTACTTAATTCGACCCAAAATTCTAACTGACATATTTATCTACATATTAAAACGATATTTCAATTGCTATTGTAACACCCAAACAAGATAAAACAAGATAATATATCTTAACGTAATTGTTTATTATATTCCTTTAAACCCATTATGATGTAGGTAGGGAAGACCGAGGCGGGTTGTGACAAAGGTGAGTTGTGACAACGTCGATTTCTCGAAACCTATAATCATTAGCGAATTGATAATGTTTCCTAATTTTTGCTTTTCGATGAGCTATTTGTAGCGGGATGCACCGCCAAAGTTTGGTAAATGGTAAGGCAACTACAGCATTCAAGGGAAAATTGTCACCAAAAGTAAGTTTTCAGTTAAAATTTTGATAGCCTTTATATTGGTATACTTATATTTTTGAAATTGTGACTTTAGCTCTTATGTACATTTAACTATTCAGCCTTCATATTATAATTATGTTACACTTATAATTTGGGTGTTAGTGGGTTGAAGCCATATCAGCAAATACTTTCTTAATTCCTATGACGATGAGTAGCAAAAAGTGAGCTAGCAACAGTTTGGGAAACTAATATAAAAACCACCAAATAGTACAGTCAATAAAGTAGTTGTAGAGTGCGTGAGCGGGAACCTAAGCGATTTCTTCAGAAACTTATTCAGGGTGCTTAGGGTGATAACATACTAAAAGTCCCCGCGTCTAGGAGGTGAGCCGGAGGGAGGGGGGGGTTACAAAGGTCTCAATTTTAGGTTTATCGCCAATATCTCAAAAACGGTGCGTTGTAGCGAAAAATGTTCTAAGATGAAATGAAAGCTTATAAAATTCTCTATAACTTTAATTCTATACACTTTTTCCGTATCTCCGACCGTTTTTGAACTATACGCTCCAGAAATGTAGCAATTTAAGATATTCAGCGTGATAACCATTACCTGATACGAAAATTATCTTAAAATTTATAGTAACCTAAGCTGGGAGTACCTCCACGTAGTAAAGGCAGTAACAGTAAGAAATCGCGTTTTTTATAACAGTGGATAACTGAGCAGAGGCGGGAAAACACTCATGATATTGATGAAGATTTCTTTTCGCTCAATATCTTTAATGCTCGCTGTAGGAAACGCGACCTTATTGGCTAAAACTCCTATTGATATTGTATACTTGCCTTCGGGCTTATGTTATTATAGGTTTTCGCAATTTTATTTTGTCTGGCACGGTAGCCTAGCCGGTAACGCAGGGGGGCAGCCACAAAATATTCTTTTCAGATATACATACACTGTTATGAGTAACACAATTGGGTTATCCAACATGAGTACTAATAAGAGTCCTGTATGCATTTTGTATGACGAGAATGTCGTTGAAGGAAGTAACGATGTCTCTGAGGGAAAGGAAAGGGAATACCGGGTCGTATTAAAGCTAGTAAGGAAAGGAAAGACGGCAAATATCGAAGTTTCCTTGACTTGACATCCCTTTTGATTTACATCAGCTGTCGTAAAAATGACACCCGAATTGATACCATTAAAAAAGACGTTAGGCAGGCATCTTTATCTAATGAAGAGGCAGGGCAGTCGCAGCTCAGACCTTCTGCTCCACCATTTGCCTTCAAGAATAATTGTTTTTTATGTGCATGTTGCCTTAATGAAGATATAAAAAAGCCTTTTAACAAAAACAAACAAAAAAAACGAGTATCTCATCGTGGGAAAGTAATCAATGTAAGCAAATATTTCTTCCATAGCCTCTACGACATGGGTATCTCTAGAGATCTCAGTTTTGTAGAGTTTTGGGTAACTGACAGGCTTCACAAGTGAGTAATAGTGTCTTCGTGATATTTTGCTCCTTCAGCAACAATATCGGTAATGCAAGAAAAAATATCAAGAACTTCGTTACCCCAGGCATCATTTCTCGAAGAACATACCTGCTTGATATAATATTTAGCAGCTAGAGTCTCAACTGAATGTACAACCCGCCTTTGTTTCAAAGGCTTTTTTATATCTTCATTGAGGCAATATGTATATAAAAACAATGATTCTTGAAGTCAATTGGTGCAGCAGAAAATCTGAGCTGCAACGGAACTGCCTCTTCGTTATATAAAGATGCCTGCCTAACATCTTTTTAATGTTATCAGTTCAGGTGTCATTTTTACGACAGCTGATGTGAATCACGCTGTTATCACGCTGAATAACTTAAATTGCTACATTTCTGGAGCGTATAGTACAAAAACGGTCGGAGATACGGAAAAAGTGTATAGAATTAAAGTTATAGAGAATTTTATAAGCTTTCATTTCATCTTAGAACATTTTTCGCTATAACGCACCGTTTTTGAGATATTGGCGAAAAACCTAAAATTGAGACCTTTGTAACCCCCCCCTCCCTCCGGCTCACCTCCTAGACGCGGGGACTTTTAGTATTTTATCACCCTAAGCACCCTGAACAAGTTTCTGAAGAAATCGCTTAGGTTCCCGCTCACGCACTCTATACCCTCTTTTGAGTCATTCCTTGACTGGACTAAAATCCATTTTCTGGTTTAGTAAGAATGATTTGGATATTAGGTACATTCTTAAATAAAAATGGTTTATTTATCAAAAACTATTTTTTTCTTGTATTATTTTTCATAAAATGCCCCAATAAACACTTGTCACAACTTACCTTGACCGATGTCACAACTGACCTCGGTACTAGGAGGGTTGTGACACGGGGAATAGTTTTAGATTTTTTCGATTTACTTATTCCTTTTCTACTTGCACTATATTTTTAATGCATTTCCATTCCTAGGTCTCCCCTACTCAACGAAACCACCTAATGATATAAATATTCATAACCAATACCGGTAACTTCCGTATACAATGTTCTGGAGACTACAGTATTTCTCTAATTGCGACGTGCCGATATTAATTAGTTGAATAGTCAGAGCAATTCAAATGCAATCTGTGCAAATCGGCGAATGGCGGGCGTTATGGCGCCAAAGATACGGATCTGACATGGCGCGGGCGAGTGACCGTCGACCGGCGACCCCTCGTTCAAGCTGTGACGTCACTAGACTCACTAGTAATGGTGATGCCGAATAATAGCAATATCGATATCGATACTTAAGTTGAAAAAAATACATGTTCCAAAACTTCGATTAGACAGAAGAATACCTTGTTAACCGAAAAGATAGGGAGTTCTATACTTATTTTGCCGCAGCTGATGTTACCGAAACATGCCATAATCCAAAGTGTTTTCACAGATGTACGTTTTTGATCCTTTCAATATTGCGGTTATGATTTTATTTTAGAGTTAATACAAAATTCCACTGCTAGGGATAGCTACAAATAGGCTGCTAGGGACAGGTAGATTTTATGGAATAAGACTACAATTAAAAAAACTCATTTAAAGCGGCGGTTGTATATTGTATTATAGCAGTTTAAAAATTCAAAAATGCATGTTTGTTAATAAGTTCGAGGGTAAAAATTGGGCAGTAAAATAAATAGGTCTGGCAGTTCCGTGTGGGAAGTTAAAAAAAAAACAAAATAATTTATTCATATAGGTATCACTGATACACTACTGATACAGAGCAAGCATTCATACCACTTACCATCAGGTGAGAATTATAGTCAAGCATTAACTTATATGATAAATAATAAAAAAAACATGGTTTCTGTCACAGCTCACCGCAGCTTCGGCTTGCTGGCCGGCTTAGGGATTATTTATGCTACACTGAGCTGGACACGAGCCATGCCCCAGACGAGGCACGGACGACGCACGGTACTAACATTTTATATGACGCTGACATCGAGTGTTTATGCTACACCGTGTGACGTCCGTGTCCGAGGCGAGTAAAATGTTAGTGAAATTGCTCGTGCCCGGCACAGCTCATGCCCGGCTCGGTGTAGCATAAATAATCCCTTAGCCGGCTAGCCTCAGTTGCTGCGACGAGCGTTGAATATATGAAACCCCCTGCTTCTCAGTTCGTGGGCTGCATCGCTCCTCCGCGCCTACGCGGGCTTACATTACGTTCTAGGTGTAGAGCAGACAAGACTACGTGGAGTCAGTTTTGCAGCGATTCGTTTCTGTCACTAATGTTAACGCTGCCGCGCATTTTGAACTGCCGAATTGATTATCGAACTGCCAATCTCATAATTTTTACCACCGATTCAATTATCAGCCTGAGTGATTTTTGAACTGATTGAAATAACTGACAAATTTTATATTAAATACTGTTCGTGTTTTACTGACACATTGATTTATTAACCACCGAAAAAATAAACAACTGTTTATTTTTATAGCTGATGCTTCTTCTTCTGAGTAACTTCTCAAATATTTAAAGGACAGTCGTAAATATATTATTTTATCTTTTAAAAATGTAATAATTTAGATGATTTGTGTTGGAAATAAAATTCAACGATTCAAAACAAATATTTACACACATGTACCACTGAGATAAAATAAGAATTATCAACGTACTAAAAACATTATAATTACGATTATTTTTCTAACAGCTTTAAAATACCTTTTTCAGTACATATAGGTAAGTATTGAAAGGTAGATAATCGTGTTCAATGGTCACATCACTATTAGATTATGCCGTGACTTATATAGGGCTGCTCGGTGCTGCGAAAACACCTTTAATTCTATTAGTGGGTTCAAAGGAAAATGTTCCAGCAACGACTTACAGTAACATGCCGTTTTGCAGAGTAACTAGGAATTAGCTTAGGATAGGTCAGAGTGTTGAACTGTTGTGAGCGTATCTTATTTATTCTTTTAACGTTGACGTCGTTTTGTTTGTCACAGACATTACAGAAAAATCAAACTATTATCTTTACTATTAGCTTTCCTAGCTAAGAAGACTTAGTTGACATGATAAGTAACAATTATTGCATTTAAAAAGTTGTTTGGTGTTATGTAATTTGTATTTTTACCAGAGAATAAAGGTTGGGTAATAACCGAAATATCTTGCTTCTCACAAAATCATTCAGTTTAGGGACCTTATCCAATCATGGTAAAATTATTCAGATACTTTGTGCTGTGCGTAATAGACCATTACACCCACCCGATGTCAATTCGATATAAAAAATGGAATCATAATTTGGAACGATTGGAACGGTTACTGCAAAAATTCCCGGGCAGCAAAATGTAATTAATTTTTATTATAACTGTTTATTTTTCAGGCACATTCTATTTTGAAGCAAGCTTCAAATTAAATATCTTTAGTAAATACCAATTATTTTTTGCAACGTACGTGTAAGTTTATGTTATAATTCGCTGCTGATTTTAATTGATGCTAGGATTTAAACGCCCCCATTCAAATGGGCATTTAAAAACGGCCAAAGTCGAAAAAAGGTCACAAAAAGGGCTGCCTCAGCTCGGAATCGAATCCGGACTGAAGAATATCTGATAGAGAAGGACCGATGGACAGATAGACAGTAACGAATACTTTATTTAATACTAAGTCATTGAAGTATAACGCTATAGAACAGACATCTCGAACAAAATGTGTGTCCCGCCTGGGAGGTTCGATTTTCAATTGAGCCCCGGTTCTCCTTTCAAAATCGAACGAATCCATTGAAGATTGAAGCCACGTGGCGCCAATGCATTGGGACATACATGGCGTTCGCGGTATCTGTTCTATACGCTAGTAATAATACTTCAATGTAGGTACTAAGTAGGATAATTATCGACGAATTGCAAAGCAAAAATGTTTTCTAATAGATATGAAATTCCACACATAAAACTCAAAGGTCACGTCGTATGTACTAAGTTACCAGTTCAAAACATTCCCGTGCCCTGTCTGAGCCATAAAGCTACGTAATTACGGAATAACTCCGTTCCTGTACTAGGAGCGGGACTATTTATTTAATCACTTTGACGGGAAAATAATGGAGAGCCTGACCAGGGTACGCCATCGAAATTGTTCGAGGGTAATCTATCGCATATCGTGTCTGCCGTGATGAAATCGCTGTACGGTGCAGTGTGGCGAATTTAATAATTCGAGAACGCCAATAATGATGAAATAGAATGAGGGGCCACGGACAATAATATTAGAGGCCCAAGGTAGTTGCTCATGATTCACAACTCATAATAGTTATTATATGATGAATAGAAATATACATCGATATATAATAAACGGGATTCAATATTTAAATGAGAGGGTAAATACATATTTAAATGAGAGACCCTTTAGAGAGATATTTTATAAAATTAAAACAAAGCTGTGTGCCAAACAGCTTGAAATTCGGATATCTGCTTTCGGAACTTTATTCGACTATGGCCCGTATTAATATATTGATCTCAAGATTTGGTTTGAGATGCTGAAAATTATGTCGTATGTTAAAAGATAAAATAAGGCATCATCGCTTTATTCCCTGCTGAATTGCAATCTCCATTGTCAAAAACCATAGTAAAATGAGCATCGATTTTATGAGTACCAAGACCAATGTAGTATAGGTATGTCGAGAAGGCGATGAAACGATCTACATCCAGTGTAGGCAAATCACGATACGTAATATGCATACTTACTAAATATATACGTATGATAATTCTCAAAGAAACACTATCGACGTTGGATATAGTCCAATGGGTTCCAGTTAGGCGAGTCAGACGCCCACGAATCGTTAAGACTGCCCCCGAGTAGGAATCGATGATCAATGAACGATTCAAACAACTCTATTTATTTGAATTGAAGAAGCTGAGTTTACTGTTTATATACTTACTAGCTTTTGCCCGCAGCTTCACCCGTGGTAGAGTGGTTTTCAAACGAAGTTTTAATTATTTAATTTAGATTTATAGGCCCGTGGCTTCAAGCGCGTGGATATAAATTTTTTACAATCCTGCGGGAACCCTGAATTTTTCCGAGATACAAAATAGATTAAGTGTTAATCCAGGGTATAAGCTATCTCTATTCTAAATTACAGCTAAATCGGTTAAGTAGTTGTGGCGTGATTGAGGAACAAACATTCAAACATCCTAACATCTTCACAATTTTTCACATTTATAATATTGACCATTTATAATTGCATACAATCACTTAGAAATAATTTATAAGTAATATTCAAATACTTTCCATTTTATTTTTGATTCCAAATTTACTAAACAACAAAGCCCCTTTAAACCACCCCAGATTCTGAGCACTGATTTATAAGCCATGAATAGTAGATAGTATCCTCTCTCTGTGCTTACTAATTCACGTTAACTTACCTGCACTGCTTCTCACTTCAGTTTCTTTAAAAGTCAAAACTGTATTAAAATATAACTTTATTTATAAAAACGTGAAATCCGGTCAAGTGGTTCATTCGCGTGAATGACCTGTTGAACTGAACATCGCTCGCGACTGATGAGACTGGAGTGAAAAACTCTTTAAATATTATAATTTGAAGTCAAATAAATAACACCATTGAAAAAAGTTTAACTGTAAGCAATAATTGCCATCGGGGTTGCAGTTGAAGTGAACAACCTTTGAACTTTGATTGAAATTTAATTACTTGAACTTTTTTAATTTTGAAATAATTACGTTATATATTTTATGCGCTTGTTACACAATATTTTTGTATGTAACGTAGTCGATTGTTGTATATTTCAATGATAAAATTTAAAATACTTTAAATAGAGAGCTTGGCTTTCACTGGTTGTATTTACAAATTAATGCCTAGGTAATGCCACTTACCGAGAGGGCGCTACCGTGCTCATGTTTACATTGTGCTCCGTTAATTCGAGTCTTGAAAAATAGTAACATTGCAAGATCTATAAAGAAAAGTGTTAAATATTGTGTAATACCATCCGATAAAGGTGTATAAGTGTTATCCAGTAAAAGCAAGAACGAAAATAAGAGAAAATAACACCTAACGGTCAGTTATAACAAGACACTATTTCTGGGATTACGAAGCTTATTCAAACGTTGACTGTCTTTTATAAAGGTCAGTAGACTAAATTTGACTATAATCGTCTCATCACAGCTTGAAAATAAGTGTTTTTTAGAAAAATTGCAAAAACATAACCTAAAAACTTTCGAAAACCAAGATTCACAAACGGTAAACGCAATTAAATCTGAAAACAGCGCCATCTAGGTAACGGTAACGAAACCTTTGAGATAGATCATCAAAGTTGAAATCTTAACCTAATAACGCTACTGACCACAAGAGGGCGCTAAACGATCTAAGAGCTATGGAAGAAATGATGCAAATTTTAAAAACTATACAAAATGACTTACGCTCTCAAAAACAAGATATGAAAAATATGGAGGAAGATATTAAGCGTTCAATAAATACCAATATTAATGAAAAATTTATGCAAATGAATTTAAAAATCAAAGAACTTGAAAATAAAATCGAAAAACAACAAGAAAGTATAGATCACTTAGAGAAAATAGTTAGAAGAAAAAATTTAATATTCTTTGGAGTTGAAGAAAAGGAGCAAAACTATAGCGACTCGGTGAACCTAGTACTCGATATTATAAGAAAAACAATGAAAATTGAATGTCAAAGAGAAGAAATAGAGGAAGTTAGAAGATTAGGCAGGAAGACAGATAAAATAAGACCAATTATAGTGACATTTAATAGTGTGGGTCGGAAAATTGAAATTCTTAGAAAGAAAAAATCACTGGAAGGCACTTCTATATACGTGAAAGAAGATTATCCGCTCAAAGTTCTAGAAAAGCGTAAAATGTTGCAAGAGGAACTAAACCGAGAACGTGAAGCAGGAAAGAAAGTCGCTTTGCGCTATGATAAAATAGTAATACTAAAAGATAACATCATAGAGACGGAAAATATACGTAAACATAAGAGGTACCTGTCTCATTCACCTGAGGCACAACAGAACGCAGCCAGTGATACCAGTAACTCAAAACAGATTCCAAAGAAGAAAATAAAACTGCCAATATTACATCATACCTCCGCAGTAATACACAAGTGTATCAGTCATCAAAAACGAATGAACAAAAAAACGCCTAGGTAGAGTCCCTCCCCCTCCCCCAAGACGGCTGGTCACCGTGGGAGAGTATGACCACCGCCCCCCAAAAGTGTAAAATAATACTCTTGAATACCCTATTAACCATTGTAGAGATAGAATAAATAAAGAACAATACCTATATGTTGTATGTCTGAATGTTAGAACGTTATTAAAGGAAAGTAGAATCACAGAAATAAAATACTCTATAAAGGACCTGAAATGGGATGTAATTGGTCTCAGCGAAACAAGAAGAGCGGAAGAAAAGATAGAAGAATACGAAGATTTCATCCTTTACCATACCCACTCATGTAATGGGAGAAACGGAGTGGGATTCTTAATTAAAAAAACATTAAAAAGTCACATAATATCTTTTAAATCATTTTCAGATAGAGTTGCAACCCTGGAATTAAAATTATCCGAACATATATATTGGTCTATTATGCAAGTATATGCCCCGACGGAATCTTATAAAACAGAGGACGTAGAGTTGTTCTATGTTATGCTAGAGCAAGCTCTGGACTCTATTGATACAAGAAACTTAATAATAATGGGTGATTGGAATGCACAAATAGGAAAAATGAAAGATGGTGAGGAGAAGGTCTTCGGTAAATACTCAGCTGGCAAAAGAAGTAAAAATGCTCAAAAATTGATAGAATTCGCCCTGGAGAAAAACCTTAGAGTCACCAACAGCATGTTTAAAATAAAACCTAGAAAAAAATGGACCTGGAGATCGCCAGACGGACGCTACCTTAATGAAATCGATTATATTTTGACCAATCAACCTAATTGTATACATAACTTTGACATAATAAATAATATAAACTTTGAAACGGACCATCGCATGATCAGATGCAAACTTGCAACTCCTAACAAGCCGAAATTAAGAAGATTCATAAGAAATCAACATAAATACCCGAAAAATTTACCTATATTCACCAGAGAACAAGGAAAGCAATGGGAGGACAAACTTATGGAAAACCTTAAAAAATTTCAAGATATTCAAAGCCAATATAACAGCTTTACACTGGAATTGAAAAATATACAAAACACGCTATCAAAAACTAAAGATGATGTCGAAACCTTGTCCAATCGTACAAGAGAGCTTTTGGAAGAGAGGAAACATTTGTATAAAAGAAAAAGAACAAAAGAGATAAAAATAAAAATCACACAGATAAGTAAACAAATAAATAGAAATATATCTGAAGAGAAAAAAATACGAAGGCGAGACAAACTAGTAAAATATATAGAGATATCAGGTGCTATAAAAAAAGGCTATAAAGAGCTGAGGAACAAAAAAGAGTGGACAGGACGACTAAAACAAAAAACGGGAGATATTGTAACTGAGAGACCAGCAATAATTAACGAAGCCACTCATTTTTACAAAAAATTATATTCAGAGCAAACACAAAACCCGGAAAATAATGACTATCACCCATCAAAGTCTACTACGACCTTACATTCGGACTCTACTATAAAAGAGATATTGAAATGCGAAATAAAACATGCCATAAAAACTCAAAAACCTGAAAAGACACCTGGCGAAGACAATATCACAAATGAAGTCTTAAAATCATTGTCGGAATCACTGCAAGCTCCACTTCAATTATTATTTAATAACATCCTCACTCAAGGGATAATCCCTCAACAATGGTATAATTCAACAGTCATATTACTTCACAAAAAAGGTGACCGGGAGGACCTAAATAACTACCGACCCATCAGCTTATTGTCTAACATTTATAAAATATTTTCTAAAATACTACTTAACAGACTTAAATGCCAATTGGACGAGCAACAACCACGTGAACAAGCAGGGTTTCGTAAAAGTTACTCGACGGTAGACCATATTCACACCTTGACACAAGTGATACAGAAAACCAATGAGTACAAGAAAACTCTATATATGTGCTTTATTGACTACACAAAAGCTTTTGACTCATTATATCACAGCTACATATGGAAATCCCTGGAAGAACAAGGTGTTGAAAAGAGTTACATAAATTTGTTACGAAACATATATTCTAACATGACCGCTAGAGTGAGGCTTGAACGGGACGGATCTTACTTTCCAATACAAAAAGGTGTAAGGCAAGGAGACCCTATCTCACCTCTGTTATTTTCTGCCGTACTAGAATCAATTTTTAGAAATATTAAATGGGAAGACAAAGGTTTGAAAATTGACGGAGAGTACCTTAGTCACCTGCGGTTTGCGGATGATATCGTAGTTTTTGCGAAGAGCCATACTGAATTGGAAGAAATGATAAACGAGGTAGCCAGGGAGAGTAAGAAAGTGGGTTTACAACTTAATCCGACAAAAACAAAAATTTTGACAAATGGAAAAATGGAAAATATATTAATAGAAAATCAAATTATAGAGTACGTTGACAATTATATTTATTTGGGTCAAATGGTTTCTTTTAACAACTGTACAAGTAACGAGATTAATCGTAGAGTTGCTATTGCTTGGAAGAAGTATTGGAGTTTAAAAGAAATAATGAAAAATCCACAAGTCAATATAAACATAAAAAAGAAACTCTATGAGATAAGTGTCCTTCCTTGTGTAACATACGGTTGCCAAACATGGTCGTTAAAGAAAGAAGATGAAAACAAGTTATTAATATGTCAAAGGAAAATGGAACGAAGCATGTTAGGGATCAGACAAAAAGAGCAAATTAAAAATAAGAAAATCCGGGAAACAACAAAATTAATTGACGTTATAAAAGTTATAAGATCCCTCAAATGGAAGTGGGCTGGACATGTTTGTAGGATGGAAAATAGTCGATGGGCAAAAAGGGCAATGGAATGGATACCGAGGAATGAGATAAGAGGTAAAGGCCGACCAAAATTAAGATGGGAAGATGTTTTTAAAGATATAGCAGGGCCAGGGTGGATGGCAAAAGCTCGAAATAAAAAATTGTGGAGAGTCATGGGGGAGGCCTACGCCGAAGAGGCGACTACTACGTAAGGCGTAATATATAATTAAAGTAAAAAAAAAAAAATTAAGAAAAAGATAGATTTACAAATTATAGTGAATAAATATAGAAGTGTTAATAAAGAATGAAAAAAAAATTGTTAATGTATGCAGTAACATTATGTAGTAGAAATAAAGGCTTATTTTATTTTATTTATTTATTTATTAATGCCACTTAAATTTTTCTGCACTGCACTTTCCATAGGAATAAAATAAGGACACATTTAATATATCATATCATAAATAGTGAGATTTACAAACGCAAAATGTGCTAGATGTTAGTTCAAAGACGTTTTTATGTTTCTTCAAGCAGTGCTACAGAAATGTGACCTCCTCGTGCTGGTAAAGAGACATTCCCTAAGGTCTCGTCCGTTATTCAGAAACGTGTACCACATACACGATAAAAGCCGTTACAGGTCATAATGTCAGTAGGTATATCACAATAATAGATTAGGGTATCCACTCATATTTTCTACAATACCTGCTACCGATGATAGCTGTAAATTTTAAACAGATAAAATATAACAATACTTACAAACATTTTAAGTTTTACTACAGAAGAAAATAATAGTACATATATAATAGTACTTTTACTGGACATTAAATAATTAAGGTGGAAATAAGTAAGTAAATTATACTGCCCTCGTTATGATAAACAACGTATCTGCATTTCAGCAAGTTCCGAGAAAAACGTGCCTAAAGTTTTTTTTCTTATTTTTGTTGTCACGACTACACTAATTGAGATATTTTCAAAATTGTTAAAATTAATTGTTACTATATATGTGTATTTTATGACTCATTACATTTTTCTGTTTTATAAATGTTTCCTGAGTTAATAGAACCCAAAAAGTGTTAATTTTTAAGCAGTTGCGTTGCTTATACCTAGGAAAATTATTCAGTTACGTTCATTATCACTAGGAAAGTGCTCTTAGGATGTTTATGTTTTGTATTTAAAAATATATAAAAAATGATTTACTTAAGATAAGCAACAACATGCATTGAAAATGATTAGTACAAGGTACTAAATATTAATGAGCTTTGCAATTTACTTGCAATTTTATTGTATTTCTAATTAATTATTGATAGTAGATACTGGTTGTAAATAGATATTTTTTTTTTAATCGCTTAGTAAAATAATAAAGATCAAATAAAATAAACAAACAGATATATTTATTAATTATGTTAAAGTACAAGTAAATTAACTTACTTTTCGTTTGAGATCAAGTGTTAAACTTAAGAAGTTACAAAAACTATTTATTAAAACAACGTCGCAAATCTTACTACCTACTAATCAGTTCTTCATAAAACATAATAGAAATTATCTAAGTTGAGATTGTTATTAAAGAAGTAAGTATCTATATTTACGAAAAATAACGAATTGGTATTTCACCTATTTAAAATTGTAAATAGTCAAAATTAAAATTAGGATATTATCTGAGTCTTTTAGATACAAGTATCTGTTACAGGTAACTTTGAAATAGGTAAGTTATACCAAAAATCTCGTCTATTTGACGCAATGAATGAAATACTTACATACATTTCATTAATTTGATTAATTAATGGCACAAGGAGCCAATGCGATTATTATTTATAGGATTTTGTTAAACTATACGAAAGAAATACAAGGCATAAACATCGTAAGTGGCTCAATTATAATCTTTATGCTTTGTAGTTGAGCGAGCTGTGAAAAGGTACTACCAATCATAAACATCGTAAGTGCTTGTGCGATACTTATGACTAGGAAATTGAATAAAACCTCTAAACGCAAGGGACAATACGTTGTTCTTCATAAGGAAGACAATGAAAATTTTGCACTTACGTTGTTTATGCTTACTTTTATTTTTATTTCTATAATACATACGATAAAATAGATAATAGATCTAGATAGATCTCATTTCGCTGATTACGAATATGCTAATAACTCGTTTTCGCCAAAAATGTCAGATACGTTGTTTATCATAACGAGGGCAGTATACGCGTATAACTTTTTTGGTTCGATTAAAAACTTTTTTTAAAATAAGCCGAGTTTAGTATTTTTGTCAGAACTCGTCTGTTTTCTGAGGAAAATGAATGAAATCTATTGAAGAAAATTTTCAGTCAGTAAGAGCCTATCTTACTTACAAGGCTCTCTGATATCTCTTTAAAAATTGAAGGGTTAGAGTATACACTGGAAATACTGAAATACTTCCTGGAAAATACTTCCAGCACTGGTACTACTGGGGTAGCACACTAATACAACACGAAAAGGAGAGGCACAGTGTCCGTGGGGTCAACCCACAAATAAATACACAAAACAAAAAATAAATACAAAAAACATGACACCGACATTTAAATCTGCTTAATATTGTTCCTAAAATCTTGAGGTTTTGATTGATCTGACGTTTCTATTTTCACAAAAATATTTATTTTTATGATATCCCATTCATATTTTCCAAGTCCGTTATTTATATGTATCTGTTCTTGCGATTGGTATAATTTTGTATGAGATTGCTGAAACCTAACTATTCCTGAGGGATCAGCCAGGTCACGCTTCAATACTCGAACAGAAATGAGGTCTGTGCGAAATGCGACACAAACGGCTTTGAAATTATGGGGTTTGTAATATGCTCCCTGTTTTGGTGTGCAGCATTTTGTAGGAAATATACATTATTTTTACTTTTTTATAATATAACACCAATGATATTATATGTATAAAAGAGGTAGATGGGTTACTAGCGCGCCGACGGCGAAGAGCGAAAGAGTAGTCAATTGACCACGCTTGCTCGCATTACTCGCAGTCGCTCTCTCAATACTCTGTGGATACGCACGCTTTTATTTTTGTCAGAAGTGCTGGAGATTTGACATACAGCGTTAAAATGCCTTCGTGTGTTATGCGTAAATGCACTAATTACTTACGTAAAAAAATAAAATTCATGGAATAACATACCACAAGTAAGGAATCATGATTTATTGCATTTTATTTCATTTCAATAATTCTCTAATAAAATAAGTATGGCGGCATGACAGCGCGCCAGCTTGGCGCCAGCCGAACGTAAGGTACTTGTGACGCGAGCGACAAACACTAGCTGTCTTTTTCACTATTATGGTTTTAGTAATGCTATCCCTTTTACATAATTTAACAAGCGCTGATTGGTCGCAGTGTGTCGTAGCTGTTTTCGGAACAGATTTTTCGCTTGATTTGTAAGGGCATAACGTATCTTTAATAAACATCATTGTATAACACAGAAACAAATTACAACAAAAAAAAATGAAAGGCACTCTGGGAGTGCCGACAGAAGTGAAAACTTTTACAATTAGATAAGTTTGTGTGTATTTTTTGAAACGTCAGGAAATATTTTATTGTGCAGGAAATAATTTTCAATGAAGTATTTTTTTATTCATTACATTTTTAGAGAATGGCCAACGCCTCGGAATGTATATGTAAACTATAATCGAATTTTGATATTAATACGAGCTGTTTTAAGTAATTATGGTTATGTACTTCTTTCAGAGATGGCGCAATAGGTCTTGTCGATTAAAATGACGGTGTCGCGAAATGCCTCAACACGACTAAAGAAGTTTACACTTCAAAAATTGTTTGCCAGTAAACCTTATCGTGATTGGTTCTTTAAAAATAAATGGACTGTATATTTTTAATTGCGCGTAAAGATTTTTACGCGCGATTGAAATAAAACTTCTTTGACGTTGGTGACACGTATTATCATGTTCTACTTTTATAATACCTTATTAGATAAGTAACTTAGTTATATTAAGTTCTACAGAGGCGCAAAAGACATCAAACAAACAAAATCAGGGTCGAAACCAATGCTTGATTTTGCGACATACCAGAGGCTTTATGAATTGTAAATAATTTTATCAATGTGAATGAAAAATAAAATTTAAGGTCAAGTCAGCTCATGTTAATATGGGCTTGTTATAAAATCTATTATACTCGTATGTATCACTTTACTCACAACATTCTATAGTAAGTTTCTGTTTTTGAAAACTGCGTCAACAGACATAGACAAAGAGCGTCATTTCCGTCTGAAAATTAACCTCAATTACTCTTAAGTCGTGCCTAAATAATTTTTACCTCAATAATATACGAGTACTAAAAGACATATCTTATTTTCCTTCTACTATATTACGCTTTGGAGCTATATACTTAATACAGAGTATGTTTATAAGAAATCAATAGTAGATAATCTTAGGTGCAAAGATTTATAGCTCGATAAGTCAATAAATATAAACATCGATAAAATATTTAATACCTTAATTGAAAACGTTTTAGACTAATTTTAAATGCTGCTGCGATAGCTGAAATAGAATGCAAATCTGAGGCAAAATATTCATCTATAAAGTCAGTTTAGATTGAAATCCCTCTACCGGCAGCATTATATGAATTTAATATTCCATTTACTATCCGCATATTACATATATTAATAAATTCTCTCAACCTTTACGTAATTTTTTTTATATAATAATATGATCGTTCATTGTATAGGTATTTATTTGATAAGACGGTTCTCAATAAGAAGGGAACACAAATTCTTGAAGGATTAGTGGAATGAATTGGATCACGCTTCAGTGCGTAAATAAAAATGAAGATATTGAGGATAAATGCACAAAAGGAACACAAAAACGTTTTACGGCAATCGAAATATTTCTTTCTGTAAAAGGCAATACAAAGGTATGCTTTATTATCTGCGGTTCAACTTCGATGTCAGATGAAACACATTTTTCCTTACAATTTTTCACCACTTACGGCATGAGCTTTGTGCTCTAGAATAATTATGTTCACACTCGGTTTCAACTTGGCTTCCATAGTATGAAATAAAAGATAATATTTTCCTGAAAGCTTTAGTATGGAATTAGTTTACAACTTTAGAAGGGTTAGACCAAAATTGTTCATTGTCCTTTCAAAGTTTATAAGTTTCTGCTACTTTTTATCTGCTATCTTAATTATTAATCTCACACTTAGTCCCTAGAATTTAAGGTTTCTTTTAAAACTGTTATTATTCACCATAACAACTTGTTATCCGTAAGCACCATCATCATTAAAATTTAACGTAACGCTCATTATTGTACCTCTTTAAGGATTACCTTGTAAAGGCTTGGAATTCTCATACATTTTTAATCATAATGGTGATGAAAATAATATGTAAAGTGAGAAAGCAAATTTCGCTACACTTTTCAAGGCTTTTCTGGAGTTCCTTTTATCGTTTTGTCTTTATTTCATTAGAAACATGTGGCGCTTCCTTTCTACGCTTCGTAAGTTATAATTATAATAACCGTTACGGTTATTGTAAAAATCTGATTTTAAACAATTTAAGTCCCACTTATTTTTGTGAGGATTTAAAAAAAAATCATGTTGACACGATAATTTTTAAAGACAAATTTCAACCTTTTCAAAAGTTGTTTAGTGACATAGTACAATAAATGAAGTATGTAATTGTTAGTTACCTAACTAATTATAATTTGAAAGTAGATTGAAGGAAATGAAAAACTTGAAAGTGTAAATTTCTTGATTTTGCATTTTTTATTAAAAAAAACTGTACAATAACTTATGTATGTATTTTGCAAACATTTATATTTAAATATGTGCTGTACAAATCAAGCAAAAGTTATCTAAACGCCATACATAAAATTAAGCCTTCTTAGCACATATCAAAACTGATTTATGAGTATCATAATTCATAGGGTTTTAGTAATATTAGTAAAAATTTATATTACTCAAATAGTAGATCCAGTTTATATGCAGCTTCAACACATCATCCGTTAAATATTAATGCGTTGGTTCGTTAATAGCTGGCAGTTCGGCCCCTGTGGCGCGCACTCCCTACAAGGATAACGACGCCGTATCCCGAGATTAGACCCGTGTTCCTATTGCTTATGATGCCCTGGTACTTGTTTCTATATGCGCATTATGATAGCCTAGTACACGTAAAGGTGGCCTTTAAGATAGACGCAGGTGGTTTTAGATTAGCTAACGCGTGAAAATTCTTGAATTATGGTTTCGCTATATTATGTTTATTTATTGAAAGGAAAATTCTTCAGGCGTTTATGAGATGGGATTAAAACCAATCAGTTCACGACACCGTCATCATTTTGACAGGTACCTGTGGCGCTATCTCTGAGAAAATTACAAAACTATAGTTACTTAAGTTACAGCTCGTATTTCAAGATTATAGTTCACTCTCTCAGTTAGACTCAGAATAAAAAACGCTTTATTTAAAAGTATTTCTTGCACAATAAAATATTTCCTGACGATTAAAAAAATATACACGTAATTGTTCAAGTTTTAACTTCTATCGGCATTACTATTAATGTATTGTTTTTTTTATTATAATCTTTATTGTAATGGTATTTTTAATGTAAATAGCCGACAAAGCAAACAGATAAACCAATATATGGGAGATAGAAGCGATGAATGCTTCTAATTTCTGGCACTGAGATATTGCGACCGAAACAAGTATTTATAAGCTTTTTATAGTAGG